>JAOTRQ010102793.1:0-10111 GCA_028565875.1 Hoplisoma paleatum | reverse complement strand
CACACACACACACACACACACACACACACACACACACACACACACACACACACACACACACACACACACATTCATTACGCTCATAATTCTTGTCTCTATGAGGCACATGATGCTACTCTCGCAACTGCATCGAAAAGGAGGCATCTGACATTCGGTTTCCTTCTAGACGGTTAAACAGTCCCTTAATATTTCCCCTGTGTGAGCATAAGCATTTGGACACATTCTAATTGAATGTAGATCATTAATTTTCTTATTATGAATTATTAATAGTTTCAAAATCAGAAAGTGTTTTAATCTTGCACCACTTTGTTAATATACCTGAGGTGGCAGATTCTAATTTAACTCAGACCCAACCGTTAGTAATCAGCAAGTCCCAATCAGCAAGACCCAGCTAGCCTCATTATTATAAATTATATTTAGTATTTTATTGTGAGTAGTGGTGGTGAGTTATAAATAAACATGTTTGAGATTTATTTTTTATTATTTATTAGCCTATAGTAATCCACACATTTCTTACAGGCGTACCAGCTGAAAACAAACTAGCTAATTCGCTAATGGGGTAATGTGCTATGTTAGGTCAAAGATCATTATATCTGTAATTTTAAATAGCACTTCTTTCTTGACTTGACCTGCCTTTTGTGTTGAAAATGACTTAATTTAAACGGTTAAGTGTAAAAAAAGAAAACGAAAATGGTTTGAATAACCAAACAAATATCGCTAAGCTAATGCTAAGCTGCAGTAAGTTCCCGCCTCCTGTTGATGGCACTGTTGGTTTATTACAGTGGAAAGAACTCGCGTCAAAATGGTGATGAATTCAGATTCTGTTTATTGTTTCAAATCCATTCATGTTCATGCTGACTATCAGGACTTTATATATTATCTTTCCAAAAATAAAAATAAAAAACCTCTAATGATTTCATTTAATTTCTGCTTTAACCAAGGCTACATATCCTCTGGATGCTTGCTCCTCAGAACTTACCAACAGCCCTATAACATTAGTGTTGAAATATTTAGTGTGATTTGCATAAACAAATCTCAGGAATTTTCCAATCCATTGAAAGAAAAATACAGTTCGAAAAGCAATGATGCTGAAAGCAATGCTGAAAGTGAATTTGAACTTATGTTGTGATTTATTCTTGACCCAGATGTTAGGACACCAACTAGTGAAGAAGTATTTAACACCTGAAGCATTTAATGAGTTCGAGGTCAGAGCTTTATGATTTGTTTACAGAACTACATTCAAGATGGAACTAAAACGTGTTACCCAAAGTACATTAGTTGATTTAGTACTCAATACATCAATGGGGCCCAACTAAAACATACACACTTCATAATTAGGATAGGAGTTATAATCCTGCCACATAATAATTTAAACCCTACACACTTCTCTATTGAAATCCATGTTTCTAGTAGTGATGCTTAGGCTACAAATGAACATTCCCCCCAAAATTATGTCTCCTCATTGCAGCCTACTTTTGTAGCTGGGATGCCGACCAGTCTATGTTTATGTTTGATGAGCATGACATTTGCAAATTGATTCTGCCTTCAGGCAGCCTGGATACACATTAGGATCTTGTCACTGTAATTTAAGAGACATTTCGAATTCAGATGTTTGCGTTGGCGCCTCCAGCTTCAGATTGTACAGGTAAGCTTTTTACTTTTACTTGACCTGAAGACATCAAAGACAAAGACATTTTGTAGATTATGCAAGCGCATGTAATTATCCCCAGTCTCAGGCCTGAAGATGCATTTTCTTTTGTAGATAAGTCTGCTTGTATCTCAGCTGGATGCCATGCATAATCTGCCGTCTTTCCATGATTAACTCTTTGCTCCTTGAACACCTACTAAGAGCAACCCGTGAATATGTTACTGAGGCTAATTTTGCATAAAAGAAAACAAACATCCACAAGTGACACTGTTGATAACATTCATGACAAGAGACGGTCTTTTAACAGGCGCTTTGATCCAACTTACAATGTTGCTTACAGTGTCCTTCAATGGAACATCAATTTTTGAGTAACTGAGGTTTTAGGGCCTTACTCAGGGGTCCATCAGGTGATAGTAGGGGTTGAACTGGCGACCTTCTGATTTTTAGCCCAGTACTTTAACTACTAAGCCAGCCAGTGCCCACTTTGCTGGACGCATCACCAATCAGGTACAAACTTATTCACAGGGCTTTATGACTAACTGTGGCTCATAAAGGATAGAAGATATGAAGGATGCATTATTATTCCGGGATTGTACTATTTATTTGTTATAATGTATTCATGCTGATGAATAAAGCATTTCAGCCCATAAGTGAATCAATTAGAGGATAAAAGGCAGTGTGCTGAGGACCGTAATGAGGGATCAAAAACTCATAGAGCTATTTAACCTGACTGTGAGAAGCACAGGAATATGTTTTGTGAAAATGCGATTCGCGCCGTGTTCGTTCGATTGGTCTGACAAAAGAATTTCCAACCTTTTCATTTCAAAGAACAATGTTGGATGCGTGACATTAAATATATTTTACTTTTTTACAATGTTACTATTATTAAGTACTGAAGTTTGCACTGCTAAACTCATTAATCCAAACTTCTGAACCTGGATGATGTGACATCAGGTGTCTTTTGGATTAAAGTTGCAGACTCATATCTCTGTGATGTTGATGGATACACAATTGTCCTGGTTTTACACTAAATGTTCCCCAAGACAGACACAAAAGATTCAAGAAACATCTGGACATGATTGAAGCCAACACAGACTTTGTATAAAAACTGAATAAGATAGCTTAGCGATGCCAGGTTTGAATGCCAGGCTTTGCCACGAGGTTAGGCAGACACCCAAACGGGCCCAGTTTCCACAAGCAAATCATATAATTTGTTTTGCATTGTGACTCCACCACTGTTATGTCAACAGCCAGACTTGGCCAGCGATTGTGCACATGCCCATGCGGGGCACGGGGCAGTCTTAGTTCTCCTCAGACAGTGTAGTGTTCGTAGTACAAGCAACAAAAAGAACAGCAAACACTTAACTTTGATGCAATTAGTGAATGAATAACTATATAGAAAACTTTCAGTGCTGGATTTGCGCCATGTTTAAGAGCAAATGCTTGTATGATAATTTACCAAACATCAAATAAAGTGATTGGCAGGCAAAAGTTGACCTCAGCAGGCTACTAATCTAAAAGATTCTTAATTAAAGAGTTGGTAAGAGGATGCCCTTGAAGAAGCTGTCAATTAGAACATTACAAAATGTGTCAAAAAATAATATCCAACGAATTTAAAGCAACTGGAATTCGGCCATACATTGTGCACGACATAAAATGTGTCTGCAAGCATGAGGTCCAATTAATCTGCAGGAGCCTAATTCATAGCAATACAAATATTTATCGAAGGGTTAGAGAAAATAAAGAGTTGCCATCCATCCGTTGCCATTTTTTTACACAACTAACAGCCTTCATTCCATTTCATCAGCTTTGAATGAAAATAGTCTCTATTATGCTAACAGACTATTTATCACGATGTTCGATTCTCGACATTTCAGTTCATCCTAATATCATTCAGAATGTGAATAAACCACCGGAGCTTCTTCACAGCAGACTCTCCTTTATAGGCATTGCTTTGTCCCAAACTGTTACCACAATGTTTCATTTCATTCCATTTTCATTAACAGCTGGTCAGATTGCCGCAGGTCCATTTCTCTAGAGCAACACTTAGCACAAGGCAATGGCACACCTATTCAGTGCAGGTCTTTTACTACCAGCCCCCACTCGATAGCTCGGGTGATAGACTCGCGTAATAAACCATGGAAGCACCACATGAGTACTTACAACAAAGTTGGAAGCATATCATTTCTTTTCATATACATTTTACATGTTTGTAACTAAACTACCTGTTACGGTACCATGTTGTTTGATCGTTTACCACAATTTATGCAATTCAATCAAAGTGAAATTGGAATAAAATCCTGCTGCTCCAGTTGTGTGCCAAAGATTAATAGTGGCGAGATTGTAGTTTTCCAAATTCTGAATATTTGCATTGAAATAAATTCTGGACAATGTATAATTATGGGCGTTGTACTTCTTGCTTATTCCCAGTACTAGTTTTGAATAGAGTGTAAGATTAATAAGTGTCAGAATAATGGTTTACAAAAATAAAAATAAAGGAGTGGGAAGATGGAATTCAAGCTGCATCTCAACAACAGCAACAACAAATAATTAGTGCCGTTGGGATGGATAATCATAAAATGTTCCTATTAAACATGTTTTTATAATGCTAGAAACTGACAAGTCTTGTTCTGCTAAATAAAACATCTGAACGTTCTCAGTGGAGACTCGTTAGTCATGTATTGAGGATGTTGAAAAAGAATTTGCCCCCCTCCTGACTTAATTTTCACATTTGATGGAATGGGTTAAATTTTGGGACGACATGGTGGCTTAGTGTTTAATGCATTTGGACTTCCAGGCTCGGTTAACATTGTCGCCTCACAGCAAGATGTCTGGGATTCGATTTGCGGGTAAATCAATCTGGGGCGTTTGATTTTGACAATATTATGACAATAGCAAAGATCAGCTTTTTTATTTATGTTTATGGGTCAGTGTTTGCTCAGTAATTTAGATAAATAAAAACTGTATACAGAAGGTTGCTGTTTAAACTCTCATGATTAGACAAAACTGAGATTGATAATAAGAATTAAAAACATTTGTCATTTTGAATTTAATAATTGATTTAACAATAAAAACTGTTGAAAGAAAAATCCCTCTTATTATACTAATATTTTGACATATATAAAATGCATTCTCTTATCTTTACTTTTAAGTGTTTAAGGTTTTGACAGAGACTTTTCCAACAGCCTGCACAAAACATCATTCCAAACATCTGGAGACACCAGCTGCCCAAATAAAAACACCACAAACAGACTTTACAGTCTAAATCGCACCATGTAGGTATAACTGATGAGGTGGATACAACTGTAAGATTTGGGTTGCTGTGGTTACTTTATGTTCCACAGTTCATAACGATGATGTATTACTCAATACGTTCTTGGAAAAATATGTATGATTGTTTGTTTCAGAAAGTTGAAGCTGGTAACCGAGCATCATGAGTACGAGTCCCGATCCTGACGCAGACATATCAGAGATTTTCATCACACCGTTTGCAGAATGTTGCTGAATGTTCCCAGCAGAGAGATGTTTTGTACGTAAGAGACCCGAAAGAAGGAATATTTATGGAATCGGACAAATTGATTCGAACAAAGTGGAGTTTCGCTGACAGTGTAAAAAAAAACAGCTGACAATAGTTTCAAAGAAAATGAGAAGTAACGGCTAAAGTGTTCCAAAATGTGTAAGAAAGTGGAGCAGTAAACTTAAGATGAGACATGTTTAGGGTTTAATATGAGCAACACCGTCAGCTGTTTGAATTTATGTTACGATTTTACACTCAACAAACAAAAGGAAAGAGACCGGACTCAAAGATTCGGTATGCAATGCTAAAATATTTATTTAATATACTTTATATATAATACTTCATTACTAAAAATTAATTTAGTAAATTATTTACATTAACACAGCACTGAAAGTAAATCGATGGCATTAACGCAACATCAGAAGTATAAATCAATCGTTATAAGTAACTAGCCACTATAATGCATAAATTTTTCCAGGATAAATAGGGAGGGTTGTGTTGTTAAAGTCTAGATCTATCTATCTATCCATCCATCCATCCATCCATCCATCTATCCATCTATCCATCCATCCATCGAGAGCATTTGGCTTAAAATAATCCATAATCAGTCATTCAGAGCACAATCAGCTGTAGTGACCCCTAGTGGTAGAAGCATAGTGAAAAAGTTTCTCACACTTAGCAGATTATCACTGCTTCATCTACAGTTGATCTATTGTAAAAAAAATCTGACTTGAGGAGGCGAAACCGGCATTAAGGCTGAAAACCCAAGCGTCTACTTTCCTGCTGTCATGCAACAGTGCTACCCAGCATGCCACCCTCTGCATAAACTAAAGGTTTTTGTCACATTTCCACCCATGTGCTTCACACCGAGGCTTTAACTGTAATTAAAAATTAGATTACATCCCTTTGATCACACTCACTCTTCCTCCTCCACCTCATAAAGGCTGCCACAGTCAGAAATGAATAATGCTTGACTAATTACAACTTTTCTATGAAGTTTTAAATAATAAAGTTTGATATGCTAATACCTCGAGCACTCCAGAGAGAAAGGTGCTGATGATTTTCTTGACGAATAAATGGGATTCAACGTCGTGACAGCGGGAAGGAACCAGACTCATCGGTTGCTTCCACTCCCACATGGTACAGATGAATCCGTTTCCCTGTAGATCTCTAGAAAAAACTCGTTTAAGGTTTGCTTCACACACACTCATCATGTGTAATCTGACAGCAGTTTAAAGCAGACAGGTCGTAGTACTGGGTAAAGGAGGTTGGAGGATACTGGAGCACCTGGAGGAATCACACACAAAAAGTCTTACTTGGAAATCGAACCCAGGATTTGGTGCTTTGAGGCAACAGTGCCAATTACTAAACCACAGTGCCGCCGAAGGTAAATAAATAATACAACAACAGGGTTCACCTAATCTGTCCATTGGTGCACCAGTTTTGATACTAGTTCTGTACATCAGGTACATCCAACGAGAGCTACAGATTTAGAGACGCTCACCGTCGGCAATTGTTCCTGCTTCTAACACCAACACTGACATTTACACTTCAGCATTAAGCAGATGCTTTTATACAGTGACTTAACCAACCTAAAAAAGCAATTATACCGGATAAACAGGAACATGGCAAGTGCTCGCACTACACTGGTTTGTGATTTTCTTCGGAATATGAACCGCTAATGCTAAATGCAGTCTGACTCGCTATGGGCCTGGAAAACATAGCTAACAAGATTAGGTCTGAGGACAATTTCCGCAACAAGTTGGCTATGTGCTCGGTTGTTTACCAGCGAATCCCCAAGCACCAGTACTGGTACTTCTTATTGATAATAATGCGCCAGCGCACCAGAACAAATTTCAGAGTTCATTATTTCACGATTGTAGTTGCCAATGTTTTTGAACCTAATATAATCCCGTTAAGCCGTACGTATTTTAAAAGTGGTTATAAACACAACCACATTAGGGTCCCAAATGGTTGTTTTGGTTCTTTTCAATAAGACTTTGTTGCTACTGTCTATGCCCAAACCCCTGATGCCCCCTCCCCCCGGAACATATATAATAGTGCCTTTCCAAAACTAGGCTTATGATAAACATTCTACAGTTTGTATAAAACACTGAAAATGATCTGTTTTAGATTCCGTTCTTAGCCTTCTGTGTGAAATATGTCCAGTAGCAGTGAAAAAGTCTGGACACACCTTCTCATTCAATTGATTTTCTTGATTCAATTTCTTTTCTACATGGCACACACCTCCAAGCCATATAAAGGCAATTTGACCAAGCAAGAGAGTCATAAAATGGTGGGTCACATGACCCGGCCTCCATAATAATCTCCTGACTCAAACCCAGTTGAGAGGATTTAAGATGAGCTGGAATGCAGAGTGAAGGCAATGTGGTCGACAAGTCCTCAGCACTTCTGAGAAACTCCTTCACGACTATTGAGAAGCGTTCCGTGTGGCTCATCATTAAGCGGATCGAGAGAAGGCCAATGCACGATACGCAAAGCTATCATCAAAGCAACAGAATTCAAAATATGATGCCTGGTTGGTGAATATATTCCACATGTTGATTTGACGGCAGTTGCGTTTGTCATTGATTAAAAACGGCTACTGTCACCGAGGCAGATGGGACAGATGTTCAATTCTATATCATTATATAATTATGTATCATGATGCATCACTTGCATTATGACACACACCCACTGGCCTTAATAACGTTCACATTCAAGAGAGGGATTTTCAGCAGCTCTGCTGGAAGAATGTCACCATCGAACCCCATTACAGTACACACGCCCTCTCTAGTCATCCTGTTCTAATTAATCAAAAGTCATTCATTAAGCCACTTGCTACTTAATTATCCTATTTAGTCATTGACCTAAATCTAGAGCTGAACACATTTATATGTCATTTAGAACAATAGTTATACTAATGACTGAGTCATTTCCAGAACAACTAATGAATCTCCCGTGATCCGACGGTCTCGTAACATATAAAACAACGAAAATAGAGAATGACGGACAGACAATTCACACTCATCTTAGGACCAGTTAACAGTGCTTCATACTTAGTGACAAAAACGCCATATGCTTATAATGTGTGCTACACCCACAATCTTTAATTTCGAGCTTTCGGATCAAACACAGAGACACGGAACACGATGAGAACAGGTAAACTTTACACAGATTAATCCCAGACCATTGGTAACTAAATCCAGGATGTCTGCCACGATGCATTAGTGCTACCTACAGATCCACAACGTCACCCTAAACTTCAGTACATGATTTGCAGATTCAATTCTTTTAACGAGGCTTTGGTGAAAGTCCAATTCCATTCCAGTGTGACATTTTCTTAGTGCAGAAAGAGACCTCCAAACAAACATGGCATGATGAGTTTGGTCTGAAGGAACCCCAGAGTCCTGACCTCAACCCCACCGGACACCCTTTAGATAAACTGAAATGCCAGGCCTTGTCGTCCATCAGTATCTGACCTTACAAGTGTTTTTGTTTTACTCACTGGGCCTAAACTCCTTCAGAAAAAAAAAACTTTCCCTGAAGGATACAAGCCGTTATAGTCAGGAAAAGGGCACGGCTGTGTATTGATACACATGGTTTTATGATACACAAACAAATGATTGGGTGTTCACGGGTGCTTGCTGGTATCGTAACAGTTGTAGTACGTTCGCATGGGACGGTGGTGGCCTAGTAGGTAGAAAGTTGGTCCATCAATGTCTTCTTTATCATTCATCACTGGTGCTTCCCTGTGCTGTTTTTTTTGTTCTCAATACATGTACAGAAGAATGGCATTTTTGCCAGACTCGTACTGTTCAAACAACTTCCACGGCACCGTGTCACTTGAGTACATTTTATTTTTACTCCTACATTAGTTACCTCCACCTTCCGCGAAGTCATTTTAGGAATGCACCACCCTCGTGCGCCAGGTACAGCACTGACAGTCAGACAGCTTGTGGCATTTGTGCCGAAAAAAAGGGGGGGAAAAGCCCAGATTCTTGCTGCTTGCACGGTTCTATTAGTTCTGACAGCTGTGAGGTAGTACCCGCGGAAAGGAAGCAGTTTCAAATCAATCTTTTAGTGAGGTCTAAATGGTAGAGAGATACCAATATAGAAAACACACTATCCAATGCTACCTCATCTATAATTAAAGAAAGCTCCGGGTCTTTATTGCTCTCTCCCTGCTGTACTACAAACTTCTAGACAGAACTTTATCACCATCGCAGAGCCGCTAGATTAATTGATCCGGACACTCGAAGCATTAAATCACAGTCCCCCACCCCTTCCAAAAACAACAACCACAATTTCATTTAACTTAATCCAGATTCAGTGCGGACTAAGTGTGGACATAAAGCAAGGACGAAATCTTTTTTTTTTTTAAAGTAGTTGTCAGTCTTGAATGGATTGGATGCCCTCCAGGAACAATAAGATCATTGCACTCTGCTGGATTTATCGTACAATAGGAACATTAGGGTGAGAAATGTACAAACAGAGAGATGCATTGTGATTTATCAGCGCATCAAAAACAACGGAGCTTTTAGCACTTACGTTATACGCTGCTGTTCCAGCGGTCGAGGAAACTCGCCGACCGACAGAACTTAAAACAAATACTCATATTAAAGGACGTCCGTTTACATTTTCCTTTACCGCCTGCTTGGATTTATCAATTTATCAATCTATCAAAATGTTACGAATAAATTCGAAATGATTTTGAGAATGAAGCAGAAATGATTCAAATAAAACAGATAAATATGTTGAGATTAAAATGGAAATGTTTTGGCAGCACGGTGGCTGAGTGGTTACAGCACTGTCGCCTCACAGCAAGAAGCCCCGGGTTTGATCCCCCGGGTCGGGCTGGGGACTTTCTGTGCGGAGTTTGCATGTTCTCCCCGTGTCAGCGTGGGTTTCCTCCGTGTACTCCGGTTTCCTCCCACAGTCCAAAA
>JAOTRQ010102782.1:0-10111 GCA_028565875.1 Hoplisoma paleatum | reverse complement strand
TACAGCTGCCAGATGGTGTATTAAGCAAGTAGTTTTGCTGTGTTCTAAATGTTTTCTGCAGTTTTTGTTGATCATTTATTTTTTATTGTTCACTGAGCTAGTGACACCGGCTTTACGTTTACAACAACCTGTCTATGTGTATTAAATAAATATATACATAGTTCATATTAATATGAACACATTTATTAATAGTGCGTATTATTATTATTATTATTATTATTATCAGTATGTGGTATACTGTAGCCACATTGATGCAACTGTGTTGAATAGTTCAAACCTACACCATTAACAACTAGACAGGAAGATCTTCACATGAGAAAGGTTAAAGGAAATCACCATGCAATATATCTACAGTTAGTTAAAAATTTTCTTATGGTACAATACATAAAAATGTCATGCATGACTAAAGCCTCTTCTTAAAACCCACAGAACCTTGACGATTTGAGTTTGTGTGGAAGATAGGAGCAAAATAATTACACCTGAGCCACGCATATGACAAGTTTCTTCATTCTAGGAGGTGTCTTGAATTTGTCATCAACAAAGGTTTTGTACAAAATATTATATACAGTTTATTTTTTTTCTTGTAGTACTTCTCAATATTTCACACCATTTATGGACCGATATCTAGTGAAAATTTAATTACATTGGATTTTGTGTTCATGGTAGTAACACAGCGAATTATGTCATGGCATGGCTGTTTTTATTAATGTTCACACATTAAACATTTAAACAACATACAGAAATTTACAGTTATTTTCAGCATTTTTACAATGGAATACAACTCAGTATTACTCAAGTATTATGCAGTGGCTGTTAAATAATAGATGGGTCAATAAAAATCACAGAACTATGCATATTTTAAAGAGTTTATAACAGACAAGATTTGGCAGCAAATCCAATCTGTTTTTATCAACTGATCTTTATATCTGATGAAATGTACATGAAAAATAAACCATTTATAAGTATGCTACAAACTTTATACTGTCGAACGTATACTGTCTAATAAAATGTAGGCAGTGATGAGCAACAAATGTTACAATGTTTAATTTGTAATCATTTATGGCAGTAACTAGCTGTTGTAGCAGGTGGTAATAATGGTAAAATAATTATCAATTAAAATATACAGTAATGTGCAAAAGTTTTAGTTAGGTATGGAAAATGCTGTAGGTTTTTAAAATTAGAAGTCAAAATAAAAATCTAATAAATATTTGGGATGACCACTTTTTGCTTTCAAGGCAGAACCACAGATCTACTATGCATGAAGGTTTAACTGTAGACACACTCAATAACACATCCATAAATGCAGCTCAAAACTTGCAAAGAAAGCGCATGTTTCAGTCTTACCTGCAGATACTGATTATTGCACCTTTCAGCTGAACAAACTGCCCATTGCTATAGCCAAAATTTTACATTTTGACTTACAAGTCCAGAGCAGCTGCGACCATTACGCTGCACTCCAGTTTCTTAGTTCCTGCATAGTTAAGTCACTTGGCCTTTTTCCCACTTTAACTTTTCAACTGCAACTGTTTCCTGAAGACCATCGTCTATGATCCTCAACATCTTGAAACACCAGCCTGCTTTGAAATATTTGCCTAAGGGAGACATTGCAGATACAGGATAACTGCATTTTGTCTTTTCAGTGTTTGACCTGTGACGTAAAACTTCCACAACCTCACCTTGGTAGCAGTTTGACACCTAGTATTAACGCCTTCTAAACTTCAGGTAATGATTATGTTTCAACCTACCCATGACGATGATTAGCAACTGGTTGGTAACTGGTTGGTCATACACGATATTATAATAATTGATACTGGTAGTAACAACAAATTTTGATGTAATGTAGGTTTTTTTCATTTTCACTCATGGAACTGATAAAAAGAATCAATATTTATAAATTATTATTCATATTCATGAAAGCATTCTTTTGCACAGTACTGTATATATGCAATGCTTCCAATTAGTATTCAACCAGAATACCATTATAATAAATGTTCAGGTTTTTCAATTTTTATTTCATACTGTCAGAACGTTTAAAAAATTTGCTGCAGATATCAAATATAACATTATTTACATAATTTATTTGTAGACTCATTAAACAAATAATAAAACCATAAGTAACAGCATCTTGTTTTGTAGCAGTTTACAAATTAATTACATCAGTGTATGGATGACTTTGTTGATACATTTCCTGAAAAATACAGGGGCTGGTAACAAAATTAAAATATCATGAAAAAGTTTATTTATTTCAGTAAATCTATTCAAAAAGTGAAAGTTTTATATTCTACTCATTCATTTCATACAGGCTGACACATTTCAAGTTTTTATTCCTTTCAATATGATGATTATAACTGACAACTAATGAAAACCCCAAATTATGTATCTCTGAAAAATAGAATATTACTAAAAACCAATACCAAAAAAAATATTTTGGTAATGCTGGCCAACTGAAAAATGTGCACATGGCATGAAGTGGATCAGTCTGTGGCACAACTCAGGTGTTATGAGAATCCATGTTATGGCGTCAGCCTTCAAGCTCTTCTATATTATTGGGTCTGGTTTGTTACATCTACGTCTTTACAATACCACATTGATTGTCTATGGGGTTTAGGCCAGACGAGTTTTCTGGCCGTCCTAGTCCTTAAACCAGGTACTAGTAGCTTTGGCACTGTGTGCAGATGCCAAGTCCTGTTAGAAAATGAAATCTGCATCTCCATAAAGTTGGTCAGCAGCAGGAAGCACAAAGTGCTCTAAAACTTCCTGGTAAACAGTTTCATTGACCTTGTACCTCCAGAAAACACAGTGGACAGTGCTTCCTGCTACTTGACATGGCACCCCAAACCATTACTGACTGTGAAAACTTTACACTGGACCTCAAGCATTGTGCCTCTCATCTTTTCCTCCAGACTATGGGACCTTGATTTCCAAAGGAAATACAAAATCGTAATATAATAAATTAACTAGTCCAGTGCTTTTTGTCTTTAGCTTAGGTGAGATACTTCTGATGCGGTTTCTCATTCATGACACAAGGAATGTAACAACTGAAACCTTTGTCTTGCATACATCTGTGTGTGGTGGAAGCATGAAGCACTGACCCCAGCTGCAGTTTAGTCTTCCTGAATCTTCCCCATATTTTTGAATGGGTTTTGTTTCACAATCCTCTCCATGGTGTGATATCCCTATTGCTTATATATTTTTAGACCACATATTTCCATCGCTTTGCCTTTCTCTTAATGCGCTTGGACACAGAGCTCTATAAACAGCCAGTCTCTTTGGCAATAACCTTTTGCGTCTTGCTCTGCTTGTGTATCAAGTGTCAATGGTCGTTCTTGGACAACTGTTAAGTCAGCAGTCAAGTCAATCTCAATATTCAAATTTTCACAGATACTGAATTTTGGGTTTTTATTAATTGTCTGTTATAATTATCAAATAAAAAAATAAACATATATCATGAATAAATAACATAAACATATCACTTAGTTAATATGTATGAATAAGTATAATATATAATTTTGAATGAAATTACTAAAATAAATCAACTTTATCAAGAAATAGGTATTCTAATTTTGTGACCAGCACCTGTATATAAAAATTTTAAAAAATCTAGAAAACAATAACATAGCACTAACTATACATTTATATTACAGATCAGTGTTTGAATTTCTAACAACCAACACCATGCACAATTGTATTTCTACCTCTTACACACTGGTTTAATAAGACCCGAGATTTCCATACATACTTTTGGAAAAAGGATGATCTGTTAATCACAAGTCAAAGATTTAGGTGTACTTACAATTGTGTATAGTGTAGATAAACACAAATTAATTTCTCTAAGGTAAATCTGTTTCACTCTAAAATCATCAATACTATAGAGAAACTATAAATAAGACACAAATTGGCTTTTCGGTATTATTCTACTTACTAAGTGTGGTGGTCCCAATTCCTAAAAGTTGTATAACAAACCAGCAATTAATTAACATCATAAACAAAACTGATTTTGTTTGGCAAAATATACAGTTGTATAAATAATTTACAAATACATTAGTAAAAATCTAATATAATTAATATAGCAAATACCAAATCTAATTGTAACTCATCAACATCAAAGACAAAATTTTTGTTAAGTATTTATGTTGACTTAAAGAACTGGTGATTCTCATATTACAGTTTTTTTCATTTGATTTTGGATATTTTCAGTTGTTGTTATTATGAGTGCTGATTTAATCAAGTAGATAAAAAGGGGACAAACAGATAGAAACGCAAATGTCACAAACATCATATGTCAGATAACAGTGAATATGGAAACAGTGTGTTTCTACAAATGTCAGATAGTACCCACAGGGTTAAGTCATGTAATTAAACACTATGCGTAAAAACATCTAACCAATGACAAAAATAATGGAATCTCACGTGGGTAGTTAGTTAAAAATAGGCCACGATAAAAAGTCATTAGCCTAAGGAATTAAATTATATATTACTTAAGTAAAATTTTAAGTCTCTGGTAAAGTTTGCAAAAGAAACTGGTCTTCAGAGTTGTGGATATAAAATGAGGTTTGTTAGTTTCAGGTTAATCACTGTCTTACGATTTGGTTGTCAGGAAGGGAACTAGATTCTTGTTGGCTGGGTCCCTGAGTAGGGTAATGCTTTTGCTTAGTGCTGGTGTAATACCAACCAGCCCTGAAAATAATGTGTCATATAAATCAAATGTTATGAATACATAGTTAATAAATAGTGAATAAACAGATGCAAAACTTTGCAGTCATGTTCCAGCGGGGGGAAAACGTTGTTATTGTTGTCGGCCTCTTTGACACTCTGAAATGTAAAAAAAATTGTAACAAAAGGTCACGAATCCATTCATAATGGATATCCAAGGATGGATGTCATGGATATACATATCCATATATGATCCTATACCATGCTATAGAGTTAGAAGTAAATAAAGAAAGTCAAAACATATTAAGGCATTTGTACTGCTCACAGAAAGACATGATGGAAACTATATGTATACTCTGGCTAAGGAAATGGAGTCGGAACAAACCTGCGTTTTGACCTGTGCATTCATGTTGTTTTTCGACTGGCACGAAGTATACTGTCTAGGCCACTGAGCTGCCGAAGAAAACCCCGATTAGGAATGACCCCTCTGTGGTCTTTGACAGTCTTGATGGCCTCTACTAGAGTCATGTTCTGTCGAATCATTAGATAAGCCAGCACCAGAGTAGCTGAGCGACTTACACCCACAGCACAATGCACAAGCACAGTTCCTAAAAAGCAAAAATATAAACAAATATAAACTACATACAGAAACATGACCTAGACTATTGTAAGCTGAAAACAATTATAACAGTTCTTTCCTAACCCCAAATGTTCTTAATCAAGATTTTTTTTGCATCAAAACCAAATTTATATTAAAAACTACAGGGTCATTAATAGCCATAACCAAGTTCAAAATCACAGATATGTTTAGTAAAATACCCAGTTTAAATAAAAAATAATTAAAGCATAATGTACAAATATTATATTTTCCAAAATGTTAAACAATGTACCAATTTAATGGGTAGTTTAAATATTTGCCCATGCCAAAATTGATTATCCTTGGTTTATAAACTGCTTATTAAAGACCTATTAAATGGAATGTAAACACATTACTACTCATTAATTAGAAGCTATAAAGAATAAACAGTAAAGCAGGACATTTACATTAATGATCATACATTTACATTCTAATATCTTCGTAGCATTTTTATCTTTAGAAGATTTGAGATATTAATATTACAGTTTGATGTGTGTTCACTTAATGTCAAGAAACAGTACCATTGTATTATCTTTTAATGCTTTACTGCTTATGATTTTTATTTTAAGGCATATAAGACAACCTAATAAATAGGTTTTATGAGAGTTTATTAGAATACTTAAACAATGAGAATATGAAAACAGAATATGTTATTTATTAATACTTTAGTTTTATACTTTTTAGGTAACATTCATGACAGGAAACAGTCATTCAGTTTACAAGTCATATAATTCTTTAGTCACACTAAAGTCAAGTCACACAAACACAGTAATGGAAATATAATGTATTTTTTATTTGCATCACCTGCATGGTTTGGACTGTGAAAAAAAAACTGGAGCACCCATTGTAAAACCCGCAGACACATGAAAATCATGAAAACTTCATACAGCAAGCCCGGGATTGTACCTGGGAATCGAACCCGGGACTTCTTGTTCTAAGGCGACAGTGCTATCCACTAAGTCACCGTGCCGACCCCTGTGAGCTGCTGACCAGCTGCTTAAACAAACATGACTGCCAATGTCTAACTGAGGGTGGGCTGAAGGAAAAGCTTGTAGCTTTTTTAAAATGTATCTTAATCTTTATAGTAATCTTTAATTACTTAATCTTTAAGTAATCTTGGCTTATACTTTATAATAAACTCTTGTTTTTTTTTAATATTAATATTAAATATTTATTAAATTCAAATAAATAATTTAATAATATGCACTGTAAAGTGAGAAATCTGTAGTCATAATCAGGACACAAAATAATGCAGCAGCACAAAGCTACTAAGACCTGCTAATTATCAAGTTTGTGTCCAACAAGCACTTATGAGATGAAAAGAAGTTTAAGTGTATGAGTGTATTTAGATTTGAAGGAAGAAAATGTAAATGTTATAAAACATTGTATTGTTTCATAGCTAGTACTCCAAAAGAGCAGTCATTGATAGCAATGTACCTTTGTGAATCACATTTGGGGTAAGACAGAACTTTCCATTTTGGTTAAACTAATCTTTTAAAATGTAGTCACAAACTAACCTCCCATGATGAGTGCTTTGTGAATGAATTCTGAAGCAGGGTAGAAGTTTACACTCATATCAAAGGATGGCGAGTCATGGGCTTCAATGCCATGGTAGGTGATGTTCATTCCCACGTAGTACTCTGCACCACCCCGCCATTTGCTCTGTGCACAGTTCAGTATGTGTGTGATCCCGAGTCTTACAAGTTCTCGGCGGTCTGAGGCAATGTCTCTGCAACATTTTAGACAGTATTTATTAGTTTTATAGTACAGATGAATACGGACAGTCCTCTTCCAAAAGCTACCCTCTTTCTCCATGTCTTATATTAATTTTTGCTTACAAAGATGTACTACGTCTTTTTTTTAGAGGAAAAATTCACATTAATTGTCAAACAAAGAATGTAACATGTAATACAAACTGTAGAGTAGTTGTCATCACAAGCCAACATAACCAAACAAATTGTGAATACTATCAAGAATTTCTTGTTACTACTGGTGTGCATACATGACGTGTATTAACTGTATTATTGTCTTCTGTTTACAAAGCGCTTATGCATGCATGTAACACAGCTTCCTTTATAACAATAGAGGGAATGAGACCATAATAAAACCATCACGTTTATCAAATCTAAAGTAATGTTTCCAACATTTTCCAACTCTAACAATGGACCACGTGTACAAACGTGTACAAAAGTGATAGTATTGCTGCCTCCGGCCACCAGGGGCGCTCACCACAGCACAAACGTTGATAGGTCTTACTTTCATGGGAGGACATACTATTTGGCAATTCAGAAAAGTCTCAACTAGGTTTTATTTTCAGAAATTGTTTAATTGATTTTAGATCTTTATCTACCATATTTCACAAGTGATTCCAAGCAAAGTTGGAGAGTTCAATAAGATCACGGCTAACGGAAGAACATTTTCTTACAAAGCTCCACAACTTTGGAATAATCTTCCTCCCTTTGTTCGGGATTCGGATACTGTCTTATTGTTTAGGTCTAAACTGAAAACATATTTATTTTATCAGGCTTTTGATTAGTATAGACAAAGGCGCAGAGCCGGGGGGTTCTTGGTCATAGAAACTTGTGCTGATCAGGGATGTCCACACTCAGGTGTGGGTAGAGGTGTTGGGCGCTAATATCCAGTGATAGCCTTCATGACCTTGTTACCTGCTTACTGTCCCGTTTAGTTATGCTGTAATAATTAGGGCTGCCGGAGTCTAAAACTGCTTTAGTTAACTAGCGTATGTGTACATTATTAACTACATTCTCTATTGTTCTACCCCAAAAGCATTCTGACAGAAACCTGTTTACATGCCGAGGTTAAGGATATTGTAAAACAGCGATATATAAATAAAGTTGACTTGACTTGAGTTACATCTGAATGTTAATGTAATGTTAATAGTGAGTTAAATGTTGCTAATTTTTCTAATTGTCTGTAGTAAACTAGTTATATTTTAATTAAACTAGTATAATATTTTCATTAAACATTTGGTGTAAGCAAACTTTTGATAGCAAGCAATAGACTAGCAAACTATCTGAGCGCCTGTATGGAACCTATGAAGAACAAACAAAATTCACACGAAAAACAACATGAACAGTTCCTTCACAATAACATGCTCCAGATCCTGGTGTGTCCAATTCATCAGACAAAAAACACACAGTGCAATTTGTAGTAGTTCCAACTAAATACATAATTTAAGACTAATAAAGAACGCCATAGCACCTGAAAGAAATCCTATTGAGATGAAATATGCGAACCCTTTTTTGCAGTCAGGCAGCAACACTACCTGTGCATCTATGCATTAAGTCTTATGTAAATATGTTTTCTATTTTAAATCTGTGACTGGGAACTTAATAACTATAACAAGCTCAATGCAATTAATGTTTCCACTGCATTCATGAATAGTAATTTATTTACAAAACATTTTTTTGTAAATAAAACATTAAACACACTCAATATCACTCAAATCAATATGCACACTCAAAAAAATATACTACTCACTGATCGCCAATGTATAGTCTGGGCCAAACCTCATCTGCATGATTACAGGCTGTTTTTCCA
The DNA here is from genome assembly GCA_028565875.1 of Hoplisoma paleatum. NCBI lineage: Eukaryota > Metazoa > Chordata > Actinopteri > Siluriformes > Callichthyidae > Hoplisoma > Hoplisoma paleatum. The sequence continues at coordinate 1,260 of JAOTRQ010102782.1, read as the reverse complement.
GTGTAAAGAAGCCGCTCAAGTTCAGAAATGCTCAATATGGGTGACTCTTTTCCAGATTCCTTTCTACTTGGAGATCTAGAATTGCTCCGTGATCGGGAGAATCTGGACATAAAAGCCATCTATGCAGGGTTTTATCAAGGCTCTGTAAAAAAGAATCTTTTTTAGATATGAGAGATTTATGTTCTACATCAGTTCTGAATCTAAAGTTCTATACTTTCAAAATAATTGCAAAATATCTTCAAATAACTTTTTTGACTACTTTTGGCTGCTCCCATTAGGGATTGCTACAGCAATCATGGCCCATGTTATTGATTTGGCATGATTAATCATTATGAATCAGATGCCATTTTTGACACAACCCTCCTTTTGTCTGGCTTGGAATGACTATGTACTAGTTTTTGTTTAGGGTGGCTGTAAAGGATCTTTAAAGGCATTATAAAAAAACAGCCAACAGAAAAACTGATAAATTGTTCTATATCACTAATGTGTGTATTTCATACCTCTTTAGAATATAAATGTTTTCATTGTATTAAAGCACAGCTTAAATCAACAATAAATATTATCAAATTCGTAGGGCATTTTAAATTCATTTAATACATATATACAAAGTATAGCATGATTCATTTTGTCAAAAAACATTCACGTTTAAGCTGTTTAAACATGGGATAGAAGTTTTTACATTACCTTACCCTTTAACAACACTTATTGTTTGTGGAAGTAACTGATTCAGATTTAAAATCTAAATGCTTTGTCACTGATATGTTCCTATTGCCTTAGGAATAGGAGCCTTGGGCGTAACTAAATATTGTTTGATTAATTATCAGAAAAGAACAGAAAAGAATCGCTATAATAGTAGACAATTAACTTATAAACTTTTTATTATACAAAAAATACAGTATTACATTGTTTGCTGTCATCAGCAAAACTACAGTGTACAGTGGGATCAGCATATGTCCAGTAACTATATAAATCAATGTTTATTGTGTAGCATAGTAGTTTATATGCTCAAATAGTAATTGACTAAGCAGACAAGTACATCTCTATTGGCCCCATGTCCTGTACTTAAGCAATAGAACACTCGAGGGAGTGTGTTATCGCGAAATAACATCACGGCTGTGATTCGGTTGCAGGCACGAGCCGAAGGCGAGTGCCGTAGACAATCACAACCGTGATGTTATTTCGAGATAACACACGACCTCGAGTGTTCTATTGCTTTTATACAACAGTTTTTTTTACAAAATAAATTATAAATAAAAAAAG
>JAOTRQ010102771.1:0-10111 GCA_028565875.1 Hoplisoma paleatum | reverse complement strand
TGTGTGTGTGTGTGTGTGTGTGTGTGTGTGTGTGTGTGTGTGTGTGTGTGTGTGTGTGTGTGTGTGTGTGTGTAATTGTATGCATATATACATATATATGTGTGTGTGTGTGCGCTATGTTTATCTGCATACCACACCACAAAGCAATAGCATGGTTGTGGAGCTGGGATGATGCTAAGGTGTATAATAAGGAGGAATACTGCATGAATAAAATATGAATGCTTAAGAGTCATTATCATCCTTCAAGCCAGAATATGTGTCACATTGATCTTCTTCATTCTGAATATTCTGATAAATAACACCATATGCTGATACTGCTGAGAATGCAAACTCATCTGCTTCTCACTAAAAAAGAAACTCCTTAGTAAATGATAATTGTCAATGTATGAAGCACTCTGTGCTGTTTTAAACAGGTTCAGGGTTTCCCAGTCAGAATTAACTGCCAAATACCCACCAAAAGTCATTATGTTGTGACCAGTGAATCACAGGGGCAGACTTGTCATAATCATAGCTCATTCAGTGCCTCTGCTGCTCACAGCCACAGTGATATCCTGTGGCCACCCAATGTTTTTGGCATTCTAGCAATGAGGCAACGGTGGCACCCAGCTGGTGATTTACGAGCCCTAGTGATGTCAAGGTTAGAATGCAATCTCCAACCTGACGTTGGGCAATAAGTAGGCAGCAGTGTGTGAGAGCGATGGCTGCAGTGTGAACCCAATTTCCCATGGTGCATGCTGGCATTGGTAATCTGATAGGACTGTTTTGAGAATGAATAGGCCACATGTAGCCCAGTCTCTCTTCACATCATTACTGCTGCAGATTTCGTTTATTTCTTTTACTTCTAACCACACTTGAAAGTTTTAAGCAAGTGACATAGTGACAAATTAATACCTCATAAACAGAGATATTCGTCTGTCAGAATGTTGTTTATCACACTTGTGTAGAAGAATTCTCAAGTTACTGGTTTAGTTTCTTTTAAAGAATTAACAGTTTAAAATGCAGTTATTATTTTTACCATCAGACTGAATCGTGAAAATTACTTGATACTATAAATATAATAACATCCACGGTTATATTCTGTGGCCACCTCTCAGTAACAAATTTTGGCACATTTGGAGCCATACTGAACTTTTATCATTCTCTTTATATACCAATAGTATTTTAGCTAACTGTACATGACATTACTGCACCACTTGCAGTACTTGCACAACAATGTATTCACAGTATATATCTTATATAGTTTATATACTCTGACATATCCTCACCTGTTACATATTTATCTAGCCACTCATCATCACTGTAAATACACAAATACTATCTATTTTCTACATCCATTTCATTGCCCTTAATATTAACATTATTGTGTTCAAAACTAGATTTACATTATGGTCTCCTTGCACCTTAACTGTATTATTTGTAAATAATCTCTATCTTGCACTTCTGTTTAGATGCTACTGCATTAAGTTGGCTTTGTACTTTACTCTGCACAATGACAATAAAGTTGAATCCAATCTAATCCAACATAATTGCAAATAAAATACTACACATTGTCATTTTAAATTTAAAGCGCTGTATTAATGTTGAGTGGACTTGTCTTGATACCCCTTTCAGCAAATACCTCCTGTTAGTAGGGGTGTCCACATATTTTGGCCAATATGTGTCTATGCATTCAGAGTTATGCAATTATTCAACTCACTTTGAGACTATCGAAATGGATTTGCTTTTAAATATTTGTTTAATTTATTAGATTTGCAGTTCCAATAGTGGAATGAACTAAAGCATACATGATTCAAAGCATAAACTTATACACATGCTAAGAACTGAGAGTTTCGACTTTGCTTATGACCAAACATTTGGTAGTGGTGGGACTAGAGATTTGTAAAGGCGATAATCTTTTAAACTAATTAATCATGCAAGCAGGTTTCTTTCTCCTTTTTTCTTGCATTTTAGCCTTGAAATGTGTCAATCACAATTTAAACCAGCATTGGTAAAACTGTTGACCGTTGGTGGTTTTTATTTTAAATGCTGTGCATGTACTGTAAGTGAGTTTACCCCCAGCTCCCTTAGGTTTATCTGCAAATGATTCAATATCAGTTTTTGTGACGCAGTAATCAAAATCAAGGTTATATCCCCAGGCAAATCAAACACTGAGAAGGATTTCGCATGTAGTATATTTTGTTACGATAAATGAACATACAAGAGTTTAATTGCTTTTTATGATTTATGAGAATCCAGATTTATTCTCAGGGGTGATAAAAGACTGAGACAGCAACCTAGTTTCACTATTGCTAAGGCACACACAGAGAACTTTTTAACTGAGACAGTCAAACATTACAAACAAAAACACATTTTCATCTAGCTGGCAATCATCTCTTAACCCAATTAACACTTTAGTTAAACCCAAATATCACAATTTGATAACCACTGAATGGTCAGATCAACACTGATAGGCATCAATCAACTTTATTTTTTTATTTTATAGAACATTACAGATCTGAGAGCCAAAATCAACATTTCATCAACTTTACAGGAGAGCCAAAACAACAAATTACTATTGTTTGTTCTTACTTTCTGTACTGATTCCAACTATTAAATAACTTTTATTGACAAACATGTTACTTTGCTATCTTTTCCAGATCTTTCAGGTGTATTTATACTAGATAACTGGCCATTTTGACCAAATTGTCAATTCTTTTTGAATCTCAGTTCTCATTTAATGTTTATATTTTGGCAAGAACTCATATTGCATAGACAATATGACCTCAACCTGGACCTGGAGATTTTGAGTAGATTGGTCACCCATGGGTAGATTTACCACTATTTTCTAAACCAAGTACAATTCACAAGACAAGAAAAAACACATTTACTGTAGTGCTGGGGGTACAGTGGGAATGACTTATGTACACTATCTGATAATGTGGTTATTTAAAATCATTTTAGCAAGTGTTCCTTAGTGAGTGGATACATAGTGTCTATTTGAAAACATAGTGATCCATCTCTCTGCCTACATTGGCTGCTGCCTAAGAGAAGATTCTAAGGATATTCGTATGCTAATTCTACTTAGACAAAGATCACATCCATTTTTCATTATTAAACTAACCAAGTTGGCCATATGCCATTTATTAAGTGGCACAACCTGTACGCCAACTAACATCTCTTGGCAAGCACAAAAACCTAAACTAAATAGCACTAGTATAACTTAAAAAATATATATGTTATATATATATGTTATAATGTGAACTAAACTGGTATACTGTGCACTTGGTAGACAGTACTCAAGAAGTGTGATCAATTTGTTACTTATATATAGAAGTAAAATTGCTTTTCACAGCACTGAAGTTATGTCACTGAATGTAGGATGATGTAGTGTTTCACAGTGGAAATGTAAAGACAAGGTCTCCAGTGATGATTTGTGTTGTGGTCTCGCAGGTCAGAGGAAAGGTCACCTGAGAGAAATGTGCATCATTGCGTCTGTAAACCTGCCAGGTCTCTGTGATGCTATCCTATTCACACCTCTCTCTTCATTCACAAGGCAAATGTGTGCTTTTCCCGTAAGGTCGTCCTCACAGGACACAATTCATCATGGCAACATCCAGACATCATTTACAAACCTGCACCAGTCTCTCCTTTCGAGTTAATCATATATTTAGACTTCAACTGTAAGTGTTGTCTGTTAGTAGTGTAGCTGACTGACATGAGTTAGGAGTTTTTAATTAATTTTATCATATATGATTGTCTTACCTTGCAATTACATTAATGACAGGTATATGTTACAAACGATCCATACAAGTTCAATGTTACACAAAAACAATCAAGGTCAATTTGTTCGAGTCTTGTTCAGAACCTTCTTTCTGTGAGGTGACAATGTTATCTATTGTGCCAAAAAAGAAAAGAAAGAAAAACTATAAAATAATACATTTAATTACTGCTGCAGTGAATGGAGACATTTGTACTTTGAAACAACATTTACTTTTAATTAGAAGCTCATAAATTGTCATTTCTTTGTAATTAATAACACAAAGAAAAGCTATTTTTCACTATTTAAGTCAGACTTTTGGTGACCATTGTTAATGAACTAAAATTATTCTTATATACATGTAAATAAACTTTTCTAGACATGCTGTTTTTCAAACCATATTCATCAATGTTGAGTTTATGTACTGTAGATTCTGTCTGTTTGTGTGAATGCATATTTAGTCGGAAGAGCATTTTTGAGGTCATGCACTGGTGTTACATGATAATGCATGGCATGCAATTAACATTCTTATTCATGTAATAGGGTTGAGGTCAGGGTTCTGGGCAGGCCACTGCCATTCCTCCACACCATTAAAAACCCATCAAACCATGCTTTTATGGACTTTGCCACATGCACAGTCATGCACACTCAGAAACAGGCATTTCCCAAACCACAAAACTGCTTAAAATAAAGTAAATGTTTTTGTATGGTGTAATATTACTATTACTTTGCACATCAACTAAACAGGACATGGGAGAAATAGCCCTAAATCCTTATTCTTTTTTCTAAAATAAACTATTGGCAGTATGCATTGTATTAAGAAATTTGCATGTTTTTTATGCATTTGCTAACCTAGATTCATTTTGAAGCCTGACAGATTAAATAAAGCTTGATACATCACTGCCACAGAGTTCATAGCCAACATGTATCGCTAGATGCATGGCATTGCTGTTTTCATTCAGCTTGTGTGCAGCTTCTTGACCATAAAATCCCATGTTATTTGGATGCTGATGCACAGTTCATATAATGTTGTTTTTACTACGGAACTTTATAGTGGATGATGGCGTAAAGCATTTTACATGCTGAACTTCACAGCCTGAGATGCCCAATTGGTGCAGCTACAGTCTCACCAGAGACAGATCCCTACAAATTAGGATTTTGCTATAAAGTCTTTATAAAACCATTATACACATTGCCACATGATTACAATACATTGGTAGTGCAGTATTTGGTAGTGGATGTAACTCATACTCAAACACAGAAACTAACTTAGCCTGACCCAACCTGGATAATTAGTTCAGTCATTCGTTTTAACAAAGTACAAAAACAAAAATAACAATAACCAGTTGTATATTTACTCTTACGATTTTCAGAACTATTAGAAATCAATAATAAGTTTGATGCCTCAACTCGTAATTTGACAGATTCATGTGTCATTGTGTGTGTGTCATTGTCTGCGCCAAGAAAGATTAATAGGAAGGCAGTTTGTTGATTAATAGGAAGTTTGTTAGTTAGTCGTCAGTTGTACCAAATGTAAAATATTGTGGTCCTATGAAGGTTTCAAGCTTCTTTCCTAGATTCATCTTCATAGCTGTAATCTTTACAAAGTCTTGAATCTTTTTTATGTCAATTTATCTAATTTGACAGTGGTAAAAAACTCCAACTGAACTACAGTAATAAAACATCACTGTTTTTAATGGCTATGATTCTGAGAGGAGGTGATGCTGTGTCCACTTAAAAAAATTACATTGACTTACATAACTTTGTTTAATTGACTGATTATTCCACTTTGTGAACCTTAGAGTTCATTGGTTCTAGCAACAAGTGAGATGATTGGTGAAGGAAAAGGTGTTGTTTCAATGTTCAATGACAGCTACACATTATCATAAATGAATTACGAGTTATTCACTGAAGTCTACCAGAAATCAAAAGGGGACAAAATAATAAGCATACATTAACTAAACCTTGACTCAGTACTCAGTACTACCAAATTCATCATTATTAAAAATATATTGATCTCTGATTAACAAAGACATTATATCTTCACATAAACAAAGACAACATTAATAACCCTTTTATGTAAGAAAACAAAGGACAAATTTACAACCCCCACCCAATCTGATGCCCAATATGCTGTATCCTGTTCTTTTGTTGAAAAAGTTAATGCTGGTAATCAATTATCCACCTTCTTACAATTGTTCTCACAATCAGCTGAATCAAAGATTGTAAGCGAATGATTTTTTTTGTACATTGCGGCTTCCAAACAATAATGTAGGGGCTGTGTCTTGTTTTATTTTTTTCATGAATCAAAATAGGTTCAAATGGGTTCTTTTATAAGGTAAGCTTTATATTTGAAAGTCTGTTGGCCACTTATTTGTTTGAGAGGTATTTGAAAACCAGAGAAAGGTATAGGTTAAGTGCTAGTTCATTTCTTCTTTTACCTGTGAGCCCCAATAGTGATTTTGTTAATCTCACTTTAGAAAACACTGAGAAAATGTAGCGAATGTTGAGAAAATGGCATCATGCAGGGACTGCAACTGTTGTGGATTCAGACTGTGAGCGTGTTTTCTCTCAGCATGCTGGACTTGCTGATCTGAACAATCCAAGTGCTTGCAAAGCAACATTTTAAAAGAATAGTTCTAAAACCTCTCAGCAAAATATGTTTTCGTGTTCCAATTTCTGTTCATTCACTGCTAGCTGGTTAGATTTGTAAGGCATGCTAATACAAAACAGCATAGACATAGTTAATGGCGAAAGCTGTACTGAACATAAGTGCTGCTCCGCTGAAAAATAAAACAAAGAAAAGAAGACTACCGAAATCTAAAGAAGAATACTGGTAAGTGATAACAAGCAACATTTGCAAAACTTCGTGGCAGGTTGCTGATCGAAAAAAAAAAAAACGAAATTTGATTCTAAAAGGTCAAAATAAGTAACGACTAAAGTGTCCTTGAGCAAGGCACTTCTAAACCCTTAACTGCTCCCCAGGTGCCCTGGTTATACCACAGTATGATGGGGCTGCCCATCATACTGGGTATGTGTTCTGAGGAAATGGCCAAAGTGTGTGTAAATGCACAAGTGGTCTTCTAAATTAAAAATAAAAATCCATAATTTTTTAATCCATTTTATTGTTATAAATTACATATTCAGTTTGTAGTTTTCAGGTCCATAATTATCCTGCATAAATCCACATGTACTTACAATCTCATTAGGCTTAAACACAGCAGTAAACCAATATTATATCACAGTTTGGTCAACATTGTAATATTTTAAGGAGTGTAACGTTTTACCTTGCAATTTGTGTGTTGTGTTTAAGTCTGATTGAGACAGTATGGTAAACACAAGCAAAATAAAATGCAGTGGCTTTTTTACTAACTTCAACTGGTTTTTCATTCTAGACAGTTTTAACTCAAAATATTTCATCTTGGGTCTGCTGAACTTTCATTATTGTTCATTAAGAAACATTCATTCCAGCATTTTAGACCTCTAACACATTTAAAAAACAATTAATATTGGGAGACATTTAGTACTGAGATAAAATAACTAAATGATGTATTAATGTACTAAATTATGTAAAAACATATGCAGTACAATGAAATGCTTTTTTTTATATATTCCAAGTTGTATAGAAGTTATGGTGAGAACACAGGGTCAGCTGTTGTACAGCACCCCTGGAGGCAGACATAGTTAAGGGTCTTGCTCGAGGACCCAACAGTGACCAGTGCTATGTTGATTACCAAGATTGAAGCAAGGTCTTTTAGATCGTCAGTCTCTCAGTCATTCTCTCAATCGAGTTATTTCTGCGACATTTACTACAGTAACAGTTCCACTAGGGATGAGAAGGAACTTTCACTACTATGAATATAAAAATGTTTTGACTATTATATTGAAATATAAAGATAATATTTTTTGAGATCATAAAATAATGTTAATTATTCATAATCAAATTAAGGCTCGGATGTTTTTAAATAATAGCTTAATAAATTATTTAGATTTAATCAATAATATTTAAATAATAATAATAAAACAATTAACAATAGCAATTCATTAAAAATGAATAAAAACGAAAAGAAATTATTGTAACATTTGTGCCAGTAAACATCAAGCAAATTTTATTTGTGAAAGATTTATTTAATCTTTGTTAAATATTTTAACCACCTGATTTTTAAGCATTAGACTTGAGACGGTCCAGTAGCATGAGTGCATAAATTGTATATACATTTGGGATGTGGAGTTGTAATGTTTAGAAAAGAGGCTGTGGAGCTCCCCGCTGGGTTAAGGCAGTACATGTCAGGCTCATGGGAGAACTGTGCTGACCATTGTCCTCTGGCTTCCCCTGGAGCTGCCTGCTCAGGCATTAATTACACCTGAACTGACAACAGGGTCATCCAACCAAACCACTCCGTCCTACATTCTGTGCCCACACCAGCACAGGGAAAAATACAGACAAATGAAAAACAACTCAACTTATTCAGAAGAGTTTGGTTCTAGTGTATGTGACTAGCTCATCATGATTATGCTCAGTATGTACAACTTCAAATCAGATAAGATTATGAATAGTTTCTTTTACTGTGACTTAAATAGTTGTAGACATTATACATTTTAGATATTTATGTCTACACATTCAATAATTTTTTTATTAATAAACATAAATTCTTGCATTTGAAATTCCTAAATATGCTAAATGATTTATCACTGAACATTGTTGTTTTGGCGTAAAGGATACCAAGCGATTTAGTGTCTAAGCTACTAACCTACAAATAAATCTTAACCCTAGAACTTTAACGCCAGATTTTTTCACTCACACAATTTTTGACATGTGATTTTTACTGTGTTGCTGCTGTCTGAGTTGCATGGCACTTTGGGGAGCTTTGGGATCATCTTTGATGTCATTAATTGTTTAGTTTATCCCTCCTCCAATCTAGGTCTTTTTCAAGTGTCATGGATTTGAGTGATTTTCACCCAACATTAGTGATAGAGAGTAACATTTTATGCCTGGAATTGACCAGATGTTAGTAATGGTGCTACAAATTTTAACGTTAGTGTTGAAAGGGCAACAGTAATTGTCTCATTTTTCTTTTTCTATCAACCGTGTTGGTCCATCCTAAATGCCTTCAAGCCCAGTAAAGTCAAAACCACATTCGGACAGAGTTAATATAAGCCCTTTTTATAGCAAAGCCCTTAAATACATAGCAAAATAATCCCTTGCTTGTGTGGTTATATCAGCTATTGTTGAGCGGCAGTACTTGATGCAGTGCCATTTAAAGGATTGGAAATCCCAATCATTCAGCTTAAGCTTACACACATATAATGTCTAGATTTTTTTGTTTCAAATACTGTGCTGTAGAAGTAAAAACATGCAATTCCATTTGAACCTTGTATTGAGGTACTTTTTATACATTTAAACATTTCTGCTGTTCACAGCACCTGATTAGACTATTTTTTGTCATGTAAATGTAAATTTTCATGTAAAATTTTTCCATAAACTGCCTCCATCCCAACTTTTTTGAGACGTGTTAAAGGCATGAATGCTGGACCTAAACATTTTGTCATCAAATAAAAGCAAAATCAATTAAATTTTTTTTATCCTATTTCTGCTGTCCCAACTATTTCTAATTACATCCAACAAATCCCAGGTTTGCTCAGTGTGTGTGTGTCCCGTTGTGACCCTAAATATGATTTTAAAACTAGATGATGGATGGAGGGATTTTTTTCTACATTGAAATATAATAAGAAGCTACTGTATATTTATTTATCATCACTAAAGCCTAAATACAAGGCAGAGGTTTATTGATATTAGAACCCCCTGAATAACAGAAAGTTGTCATTCTCTCTATAAATAATTTTATGTATGTTGTATTATTGTAAAGTTTGGTCATAAAAAAAAGTTTCAAAAACATAGAAATCATTTGTTTGCTTCTGCCTATGTGTATGCAAGCTTTTGTACTTAGCTGCAAATTGTTTCCTTTTTTTCTTCCCAGCCATAAAAGACACTCATCTAAATTCTTATTAACAAGAATTTCTAAATCTGGTATTCAGAAAATGCCAGTATTACAAAAAAGAGACTGGATAATAATACAAAAGTATAAATGATTTACAGATACTATTGTTCCATAATGAATATGTAATGGGCATTGCACAGCTAGTAGTAGGTGAATTAGTTAAGACAGTTGAAAGTGTTAACATGAAAAACACATCACAGGATGGGGAAGTAGCATGCCTGCTTCTTATGGAATAATTAGTTTGGAGAAGTAGATCCATTAGCCAGTGTTACCACACACACAGACACACAGACACACAGACACACAGACACACACACACACACACACACACACACACACACACACACACACACACACACACACACACACACACACA
>JAOTRQ010102760.1:0-10112 GCA_028565875.1 Hoplisoma paleatum | reverse complement strand
TCATATATTAGCGAGGTAATCGGGGCTCGGAACGAATTAATTGTATTTGCGTTATTTCTTATGGAGAAATGTGTTTCTGATAGTGAACATTTCGGATACCGACCGACCTTTCGGAACGGATTGTGGTCGTTAACTGGGGTTCCACTGTATATATATACATATATAAATAGAGACGATATCCTGTTTTTCTTTCATCTGTCACACGTCCTGCTTTCAGCACTTCCTGTCTCTGTATGGATGGAGAGATTTATTCCAGCCCTGTTGTCGTGACAGTGGATTTATATATATAAATATATATATTTCTTGTATATATATATAATTTTTTCTGATGGCCTGGTCCGTGCAGACAGGATGTAATTCCAGTTACTCTAACCCACTCGTTTCTCTCTGCCCGGCGTTTTCCTTCTACATCTCGGCCGCTGTAAATCACTCTTACAGAAATGAGAAGCTTCCCGCAGCGTCACCGTGCCGCGTCGCTGTGCCGCGTTGCCGTGCCGCCGCCATACTGTGCTGAATACCGGGACTGAAGGAGACAGAAGATTCCGGTAGATAAGAGAACCGTAGAAGTCGGCTCGGCCTGACGGACAGTAATACGGGCGGGAAGGACGTGCAAAGCTGACCCGCGGATGAATCGCCCACCGCACTACCACTTCCTCCCACAGTCCAAAAAAACATGCACTCGCAGTTCATTACGAAATAGATACGAAATTATCCAAAATTGTATGAATGTGTACTAATGAAAGGTTCTGGGTTTCGATCCATCGTTCAGCTGGACACACAAACGTGACCGAACCCTCGGAAACTCGGCGCCCTCTAGTGTTGTGGAGAAGACTATTACTGACTGTTTCTATTGAGTGAAAATAACGTCTTTTTGTTTTTAGCGCCGAGGCTTCGCGTTTGCTCTGAATTGTTCCCATTAGGCGCCGACATTCCGACGCCACTCCTCAAGGAGCGCTACAGCCATCGAAACCATGCCCTGCGAACTCTTGTAGTTTAAGTCGTCGCTCCTCTGTAGATGTCGGTAGCCTCGATGTTTACCGTGTTTCTGTGTTTATTCGCCGTTCAATATCGATCGACTTAAATCAACGTGTCAACGCCCTCTAGTGTTGCGGTGGTGAATTGACATGGGCAGAACTATAAAAAAAGAAAACAACAAAAAAGAAATACCCCCCCCCCCAGATAATGCCACGCCAGCAATTCCATATCCTTGTTTATTATTGCACTTTTCTTTATTCACCCTCAAGGAAATCAAAGTTTCAGACTACTTCAGATTCTTGTCATATTACTTTTTACAGAACTTGATGTTCTGTTTTCATTTTATAGATCAATAAATAAACATAAATAAACTCCGGTTGAAATCACGGACGTCATTGAGCTGGCGACCGTGTGACGACGTTTCATCGTATTTCACAAGTATTCGTAAAATTCTGAGCTTTATTGTGTTCGTAACGTGTTTTTGCCATTTTCCAGAAGGTCTCAGATAGCAAAACATCCCCCCCACCGATCCACCCCCCCTCCCCCGCCCGCGCGCGTGCACCCCCGCCGGGGATTAAAGATGCACTTTCTCAAGGCTGCGTTTTAAACCACGCATACGGTTAACATCTTCAAGGTTGCCAGATCTCAGTAAAAAGTAATCTAAGCTGTTATTACATCTCTAGGTCAGGAGACGAGTCTCCGTGAGCCGCGTTATCGATTCGGGTGTCATTCTCGCCCCGCGTGTCCTTCCAGGGACGATCATTACCTATTTATCTTGGCTTAGGCACCGGCCTTTTTTATTTTTTATTATTGTAACGGAGGTTCATGTGTCCTAGTGAAATGAAAGGCCGTACCGCCGCTGGCACCCACGTCCCCGAAAAAGTCTTGTCCTCCTTCGCGTCTCCATAGGTGACCAATAAGGCGGAGCTGGAACCAGCGCAGTTTGTGGACTGGATGAGGCTGGAGCCGCAGTCCATGGTGTGGCTTCCTGTGCTGCACAGGGTGGCGGCGGCTGAGACGGCAAAACATCAGGCAAAGTGTAACATCTGTAAAGAGTGTCCCATTGTAGGCTTCAGGTAAAACAAACACACACACACACACACACACACACACACACACACACACACACACACACACACAGGTGTTTCATATTTGTCTGTCTATCTGTCTAATTGTGTTGTTCAATATCTGTTTTCTTATTGGTCCGTTTGTCCGTCTGTCTGTCAGTCTATCTGTCGGTCCATCCGTCTGTCTGACTGTATGAATAAATAAAGACATACATGTATATGTCTGTATATTCTGTCTGTATTGGTCTAAATCTGTCGGCCTGTCTGTCTGTCCAACTGTTTGTCTGACTGTATTGGGATATATATCTGTCTGTCTCTTGTCTATTTATTCGTCTGTCTGTGTGAATGTTTTGGTCTATATCCGTCTACATTTCTGTTTGTCTGTATGTCTGTCTGTATATCTCCTTTAAATGTATTGTTATATATATAATGTGTGTATGTGTCTGTCTGTCTGTCTGTCTGTCTGTCTGTCAGTTTATTTTTCTGTCTGTCTGCCTGTATTTACTCTCACCATGGTAAAGTCTGGTGGGTACAGATTGTTACCGGGCATCAGGAGTTCGAACGTCTGTCTTTCTGTCCTGCAGGTATCGAAGCCTGAAGCATTTTAACTACGACGTGTGTCAGAGCTGCTTCTTCTCCGGACGGACGGCCAAGGGTCACAAGCTCAACTACCCCATGGTGGAGTACTGTACCCCGGTGAGTCCTGCCAAAAACACCGACGGGGTTCTGTCCCGGGTGATCTCACGTTGTTCCTCAGTTAAGCTTCAGCATCTTATCTCAGGAGGTTTTGGGGTGGGGGTAGTGGGGGGTGAATAAAGGGGGAACGGCAGCCGAAGTGGATTACGAGGGGGGGCAGTAGGGGCAACGGCGAATTGAACAGTGCTCGTTGCGTTATAGTGTGTTAGAGGATGGAATTTATCGAGTTTGTTGAACAATAAACACAGCGTTTGTGTGTGTGTGTGAACCTACAGCAACAACATTTCTTGCTGCGGGTAAAACCGGAAAGTAAACGCAAACGTGACCGAACCCTCAGTGACTCGACGCCCTCTAGTGTCGAAGCGGTGAACTAATATAATATTATAATAGCTACAACAACAATAATGATGATGATTATGGAAAACTAATCGGTTGTTGTGATTATGATAGAATGTGTCTTCTTGTATCCGGCCCGGGGGCCGATATTAATAACAAGCGGCTGAGCAGCAGCAGCAGTGTTAGAACACTTTATAATAAACACACATACAAAAAAAACCCACCTTTATATTTCACCAGTAGGTGGCAGCAGATTATCCAAAGTGCAAGATTATTAAGGGCATAAATTGTTATTAATAAAAAAAGTGATTCGTATGAAATAAGGAACGTCTGTAGAGTCGGAAAAAAAAGTTCTTTCAAACCTTTTTTCAGAAACAAAAGGGGACGGGCGAGTTTTGGTATGTTCTCCACCGCAATAGATTACTGAAGTTATTACTTCCATTACTTACCAATTACTTCCATAGTTTGATGTGAATGGTTGAGATGATGTGGCGCTGAATGTCCGGGCCCCTCTGCGGCCCCTGACGTTAACATTCGTCTGGTGTTTGCTGGTGTAGACGACCTCCGGTGAAGACATGCGCGACTTCACTAAAGTGCTGAAGAACAAATTCCGCTCGAAGAAATACTTCGCCAAACATCCTCGTCTGGGTTACCTGCCCGTCCAGACGGTGCTGGAGGGAGACAACATGGAGACGTGAGTGATGTCATTTTATTACTCCGACGATACACTTTACCCACGATGCAGTGCCTTCGATCCAGGACACAATTTGTTCCCTAGAATTTGTTCGACCGCGGAATTGAAATTTGCCAACGAATTATTCGCTGTTGATTTAATAAAGTTAATATTTTTATATATATATATAGTTGTTATTAAAATATGAGTTATTATTATTTATTTACTTTATTTGCAGGAAGATTAAATATTTCTGATGATCTTTTCTTAACATAATCAGTTGACACATTTACACACACTAATGAACTTAGTACCTCCAGGTTTGCCCTCCGCCCGCCGCGTGGGTCCGATGGCGCCGTTCGGAACCGGAACCGTTCGCTCCTCGTATGATTGATCGGATTCGGAACTCAGATTCCGAGTCCCAGATCCCAACGTGAAGCTTTCGGGAGATTGATTCGTCCTGCCGGGACGGAGCATAACTCACCGTAATGGTGCTTAAGACGGGCCAGATTAGTCATTTCCATTCGGAGAGCTCGGTGATATACGACTCTCGCTCATGTTGTTACCGTTGATGATCTCACACACACACACACACACACCATCATCCCCTCCATTTTCTTTTTAAATGTGTCCTCTTGGCCCCCGGAGAAGAACCGACGGCGGCGCTCCGGGGGGCCTCCCTGTAGACGACGATTCTCATTCCCGTCTGTCGGGTCAGCAGCAGGAAGTGACCTCACTGATCCGGATTGAGGCGCATTTGAACCCTCACCTGCCTCCGTTTGTCTCGAATCGAGTTTGGGAAATAAGTTGCAAACCGGGTTGCCAGATTGCAGATTTTACCTCCTAGATGTTTTTCCAAAATCTGGCTTCTTTTCTTTCTTTCATTTATAAGTTTTTTTCTTTGACTTATTTCCGTGTTTTCTCTATTTTATTTCTTTATTATTATTATTATTATTATTATTATATTTTATTAGTATTATTATATTTCTTTATTATTATTATTATATTTTTTATTATTATTATGTTATTATTATTATATTTCTTTATTATTATTATTATTTATATTATTATTATATTTTTTATTAATATTATTATTATATATTTCTTTATTATTATTATATTTCTTAATTATTATTATTAAAGTTTTTTTAATATTATTATTATTTATTTTTTTATTATTATTAGATATTATTATTATATTATTATTATTATATTTCCTTCTTTTTTCTCACGTTCGTCTGTTACTTGATGAGGGAAGACGATTCTTTGGACTATAATCACAGTCATCTGTAGTTGAGATGAAATACATTAGGGAAGGATGGAGAACATGCTCAGAATCACTTGATTCTTCGTTACCTACAGATGTAAATGTGGGGTGTCTTGCACCCCCTCCCCCGCCTGTCTCACTGTCCTCACTGTCCTGTCTTCCAGCCCGGTCACTCTGATCAGCATGTGTCCGGAACAGTACGAGTGAGTATTGACATGAAACTGTCCTCCATCCTCCTCCTCCATCTTCATCCTCCTCCCTCCTCCTCCATCCATCCTCCTCATCCATCCTTATCCTCCTCCATCTTCATCGTCCTCCTCCATCCTTATGCTCCTAGTCCATCTTCATCCATCCTCCTCCTCCATCGTCCATCCATCCTCCTCTATCTTAGTGCTCCATCCTCCTCCATCCATCCTCTTCTTCCTCCTCCTCCTCCATCCATCATCCTCCAACCATCCTCCTCTATCCTCCATCCATCCTCCTCCATGTTCATCCATCCTCCTCCTCCATCCTCATCCTCTTCCTGCATGGACGTTGAGTTACACACCTGCATGTGCATGCAACCCCCAACAAAAACACACACACACACACCTGTAACCACCTTCACACACTTTTCATCGCCTGTATGATCCCTGATAACAGCAGACGAGGGGCGATGAGACCGTTCGAACCCCTGCTGAGTTTTTTTTTAAATCTTTTATGGATGCATGAGTTTTAATGTTGTGTGTGTTTGTGTGTGTGTGTGTTTGTTTTAGGCTGTCTCCTTCGCCTCAGCTCCCTCACGATGACACACACTCGCGGATAGAGCAATACGCCAGCAGGTGGGTACAAGAAATCAAAGCTAGCGAGACAGGAAGCCAGAATGAGGAATGCGGGGGAGGAGAAACTAAACGAGCACAAATTCCCACACTGATACTTTTAAATCTTTTGCTTATAAAGATGAAATAATAATAAAACACCTTCCATGTTCGTCTGTGGTTCAGTTTTAATAATTTTATTTACTTGTTGTTTTCTTCTCAGATTGGCTCAGATGGAGCGCTCGAACGGTTCGTTACCTACCGACAGCAGCTCGGCCACCGGGAGCATGTACGTACCACACACACACACACACACACACACACACACACACACACACACACAGTGCATTACCCATGATGCATGGGGAGTCGACGCTGAAACCGTCTCGACTGAATCTGGTGTCATTTTTCTTTTTGTTTGTTTGTCTACACGTGTTTATATGTACACAAGTCATAAATATATGTTATTTATTATTTATTTATTTGTATACAAGTTATAAATATGTTATTTATTTATTTGTTTATTTATTTATTCATATACAAGTTATTAATATATATTGTTGCTTTGTTTACATATTTATTTAATATTTTTTTTTATTTGTGCTTAATTTATACATTTATATTGTTTATTTATTTATTTTATTGTTTATTTATTTGTACCCAAGTTATAAAAATGTGTTATTAAATATTTATATTTATTTGTTATTGTTTGTTATTTATTTACACACACGTTATAAATGTTATTTATTTGTTATTATTTATTATTTATTTGTACACACGTTATAAATATTTGTTATTATTTATTTATTATTTATTTGTACACACGTTATAAATATTTGTTATTATTTATTATTTATTTGTGCACAGTTGGATGTGATTATAGAAACTCTGGGTTCTTTGTATTAGGGATGAAGAACACGCCCTGATCCTGCAGTACTGTCAGACTTTAGGGTTCGAGGGGGCGTCCTGCAGCCCCGCCCGTGTGAGCAGGTCTCCCCCCGCCGCACACCTGCACACCTCTGGACAGGTGTTACACAGCCCCGCCCAGATCCTCCAGGAGGTGGAGCGAGCCGAGCGCAACGAGCTGGAGAGAAACATCGCTCGCCTAGAGGAGGAACAGAGGTGGGTTCTGAAATACACCACTTCTCACGACGGCTCGGTGACTCCCACGATGGCTCAGTGGTTCTCTCGACTTCTCCTAATGGTGCTGACAGAGACAGACATACAGACAGAGAGACAGACAGGCAGTCAGATAGTCAGACAGTCATACAAACAGACAGACACACAGTTAGCAAGTTAGACAGACTGAGCTGGACAATTCGAACAGACAGATAAAGACAGACAGTTAGTTAGAGAGACATACGGTCAGATATACATATATTACGGTCACAGTTCAGCTCTTATATGTGCGTTTGATGTCGAATGTCGAGAGAAAAGCTTCGATCGTATCCGTGTTGTGCAGGAGTCTGAAGCGGGAGTACGAGCAGCTGCGGGAACAGCAGAGACAGCGCGGCGGTCCGGAGACTTTAGACCTCGGCGCCCGGGACGAATCCGACCTCTTAGCCGAAGCCAAACTCCTGAGGCAGCACAAGGGCAGACTGGAGGCACGAATGCAGATCCTGGAGGATCATAACAAACAGCTGGAGACTCAACTGTACCGGCTACGACTGCTGCTCCACCCGGTAACTGCACCCGGGATTCATCACGGACCCCCTAACGGGTTTAAATAAGGGAGGGAGGGTGGGAGGGGCGTTTCGTTTCGATCCACTGTACTGTTCGTCGTCGTATGATTTTAAGAATTCATGTCTCCTGGAATCAATCAGACCTGTGTAGCGTGACCAAAACGTAAACCATGAGGCCACGCTACTGCAACTTTAAACAGTAGAGGGCGCCGACGAGGTTGCCAAATCAGCATTTATTTAAAAAAATGATTGTTTTTTTACGTTGATGCCATCCTTATTTAACTCGATAAATCACTGTGAATGGTTTTGATCGATATAATAAATAAATAAACATTATTGTAGAACGTCGAGCCTGTTTATAGCACGCGGGGGGGGACGTTCTAGGAGACGATGAAGTAAATAAATAAATTGGGTTCGTGCGTTCGCTCGATCTCCCGGCTGACTTCTGTCGCTCGTTCTTCATGTTTTCGTTTGTTATCCATTATAAGTCTATAAATCGACGTGTTTCGTCCCTTAGCGACGGTGATTCTTGATCTTTATCTGTGCTTGTGTTCGTAAGCCTCCGTCGGATCCTGCGGCGAATGGCGTTTCCTCCTCCAGCTCCCTGAGTCACGACGCCGGCGCTCTGCCCGAACACACAGGTAACGTCGCCGCGTACAACCACGACGACAACCAAGTCGAAACAAACATGCAAACAAACTTCTAACAAATCGTGCATTAAAGATGAAAGACCGGAGGCACCGTGAGCATCGTGGATATGATCCGGTCCTGCTTTTGTCTTTTATATTCGTCCTCCATTCTGGTGTGTGGGCATGCATCTGTACGTGTGTGTGTGCATGTGTGTGTGTGTGTGTGTGTGTGTGTGTATGAGAGAGAGAGAGAGCAAATAACAGCTTGTGTGTATGTTTGTATTCTCAGATGAAATCCTGGACCGCTACTTTTCTTTCATTTCTGATATGACTGACCTTGTGGATCCGATTAACGAGAACTTCCCTGCCTGTTCCTGTAAGCCTTACCCCTCTTCCACCCCTCTTCCACCCCTCTTCCACCCCTCTTCTACCCTCTTTTACCCTCCGTTTCCACCCTCCCGACCGGGTACTAACCCTGCGTTCACACTCGCACAAACAAAACCACCAAAATCGGCATGATTTTTGAGAAAAGGAAAAAAAAATTAGTGACCTTTCTTTTGGACCGTTTACTAGCACACCAGTGCCGGAATTCCAAACTCCATCCCAGTTATCTGCATTCTTCATTCGTCGGGCATTGTCACTCCTGACACGATGACTCCCTATTTACCCTACTAATCGACAGCAGGGGGAGACGACTTCCAGATATTTGTGAATTTACTGTACAAACGGACGTGGAAGTCAAACTTAGAGCCACTTGCGGCATAGAAACGAACGATTGATATAAAATATAAATATTATATACAAATACATATTATATATACAATATTATATATCATTATTATATATAAAGATGTCATAAACCGTCATCACCGTCTTTCCTCTGTCAGTGGAGCAGTGTAGCGATTCGAACTGGAGAGTTTTGTGATGTCAGCACTGGTGTGCTAGTATGATGTCAGCGATCAGCTCGACCGAAACCCAGCTAGACTTCTTTATCCTAGTCATACACAGTCCAACCAGCAGGGTGGCCATGGTGGGACGCACACTGACCGAATACACTAAACACCTGTACAGGCCGCTGCTCTGTGGAAGGTCACACACACACATACAGAAGACATCCAATGAATCTGGAAGAAACACACGCAGACATGGGGAGAACATGCCAACCTGGCAATCGAACATTTATTAAATAAAAACAATTTAAAGTGTGCAAAAAAATAAATATATATATTATTTATAATGCACTTACAAATCGAGTTTGTTTTAATCACAGCGTATAAAAGCGTAATATTGATCCGTTTCGTGTTTTCTCTCTCTCTCTTTAAGCAGCGAGCCTGTCGTCAGGATCGGAGGTAAGACACACACACACACACACACACACACACACCCCTAAAAAACCAAAAAAAACGTTTCCGTTACCTTACACCGGATGCCCTTCCTACCTCGACCCTCCCCGGGTGCATTTGAGCTTCTTTCGACATTCTTGATGTTCTTATTTCTGTCCTCGTTGTGACGGATCCTCGAGTGCGTCGCTCTGATTTCTAGCTTTTCTCATCTCTCGTCACTAATTGTGCGGTGATGGAGGGCGCCGCGGCGGCCGGGCGGATATTTAATTAAACCCCCCCCAACCCCCCACCCTCCTCGTCCCGCTGGGCTTTGGTGCTCCTCTCTTCAGAAGTGAGAGAGAACTGTGAGCTCTCGTCTCTTTATTCTCCCGACAGACTTTATCTCCCCTTTTTTTTATTACCGCTGGAGAAAAACGCAGACGCGCCGCGTTCGGCGTATCATCGTTCAAACAGGCGGAAAGACAACAAACGAAGCCCCCCCCTTCCTTTTTTTATTTCTTTAACCATGAGCCTTTGTGCTTCTTGAGTTTTGCTGGTGACCATCGATTGTTCGCTTCAGTGCTTTAGCAGGTTCAGTTCAGTGTTCAGTTCAGTGTTCAGTTCAGTGTTCAGTTCAGTGTTCAGTTCAGTTCAGTGTTCAGTTCAGT
>JAOTRQ010102731.1:0-10112 GCA_028565875.1 Hoplisoma paleatum | reverse complement strand
GAGAGAGAGAGAGAGAGAGAGAGAGAGAGAGAGAGAGAGAGAGAATGCAATTTTGACACTAAATTTAAACTGATAAATCTTGTGAAACCAGTTCCATCATTAATGTAATTGTAATGTGTAAAACATATTAGTAAAGTGAATCACAAATCATATTAAACAGGTTCCACTACTGTGCTATGTAGTAAAATGTGTACTGTGTCAAATGTACTGTGTTGTGTAGTAGAATGTTTACTGTGTAAAATGTACTGTGTTGTGTAGTTGAATTTGTACTCTGCCAAATGTACTGTGCTGTGTAGTAGAATGTGTACTGTGTAAAATGTACTGTGTTGTGTAGTTGAATGTTTATTGTGTAAAATGCGCTGTGTAAGTAAAAAAGCTCTTTTGGTATGATTGTGTAGATTTAACTACACAGTCATGCTAGGAGACTAATCCATTGGTCTTTGAGCCGAGTAGAATTTGTCACAAACATTTAAGACTCGTCCAAATGAATGAATGAAAGAAAGAACAATTCAGTATTAACTACTCAGTAATTATTTTTTGTATAAAATATTAAAATGGAAATATTAAACCACTCATGAGACACAGTGGTAAAAAAAATTGGCCTGTTTTTTATATAAAAGTGGGACTAAGACAGATTGGGATTACACTTGTTCATAACTAATTCAGTTACGGCCACTAATAGATTGATTGCAAATGCTTGTTAATGAGCAGTACATTGGACAGGGTGTGTCTCTTTGTACACAGTGCTCATTTATATGGCTAAACGGAAAAATGCATATGGCTGCTACGCATGCGTTGGAGAGGGAGTGGATAAAGAAAGCACATTATGATACTAATATAACGATAGTACTGAGGCTGCACGGTGACTTAGTTTGTGGCAAATCGGGGATACGATTTGTGTAAAGAATGACCGTTTTCTGTCATGAGTGTTATATATAAGTGTAAACCATGACATTAATAAATGAATAAACATAACAACGGTACTGTGTATGACTATCTGTTTACTTCTGTTTCTTTAGACCAAGGCTGCAAGCACAGAGGAAATTTGCACAGTCTCAGCCGAGCTCTCCCAACGTCACTCCAGTGAAACTTTTGGAGGCCATTCAACCCACGTCTAGCCTTCCTCCCAGCGATCTCACCAAGTGCAAACCCAAAACGGAGGATTTTCTGACCTTTCTGTGTCTCCGAGGTAAGCCGTTATGGACAGTGGGGGAATTCGTGCTGATGTGGGACCGGCTAGTGCTATTGGATAATGCCTGAGGTTGCTAACTGATTGTTGACGCTGCCGTATGCTGGCTGCCATGCCGGATATTCTGTGACTGCTATAGACATCCTGGCACTAAGTGCTTAGAGCTGATTTATGACTTCTTAATCTATTTAACCTCATGCGTTTCATCTAAAAACTTAGTGAGCTACTGTTTTTATTTGTGGTTGTATGGTTGGGAGTGTCTCCGGGGAAGGGAAGGTGGGTGTTGTCCCACCCACAAGAAATCATCCTGTAAATGATCACCAATTATAGAAATTTATGCAGATAGTTTTTAAGTAAAAAAAGAAAGAAGATTCTATTATCTTAAACCAACAGGCTCTTCACTATATTGCTATATTCACTATATCTGGTAAGAGATGCCCATTTTCTTCATTTTTCAGAATAAGAATTAATTTAAAAACACAGATAAATGAAATAAATAAATGTAATGAAATAAATAGAAATGCAGTAGATTAGCTTGGTTACTAATATGCCCTTAATCAGGCTGTGATGGATTAGTGGTTAAGGTCTAAGGATATAGATGGTTCCACCAAGTTACCATTTTTGGTGAGCAAGCCCCTTAACCCTCTGAAAACGGTGTTTCATTGTAATTGTAAATTGTTGTGAATAAAGGCGTCTGCAAAATACTGAACATGTAAATGTGTTAATCCTAACTGCTGAACATGTAATCGGATTTATTGCTGCTCACGTCTCCTCCGACCCGCATGCAGCCCCTAACGGAACCCTTGTTTTCCCGTCCGTTCTGCCATACTTTACCATACTTTTATGGGTAACCTTTGTTTTGCTCATCTGGTCAAAGTATTTTTTCATTACAGTGTTATGATAGTGTTTAGAACACCCAGTCCATATACTCCACTCACCCCAGTATGAACGCACTGGCTGTCATGCTTGCTCGATGATGCCTAGCTTACCAGAACCAACACCAACTTTCAAACCACATAGTTCTAAATCTTGGCACTGGTGTGGTACTAACATATCACGTTTGCTTGTCACCAGCAGTCCAACTTGAATTTTATTTTTCAAAAGTTTTTCAGCATTTAAGTGGCATTTTAAGAGCTACAGTTTGGACACTCCTGGCTTATATTTTATTCACACTCATCACTTGCATGTGAAAGCTCCTTTTTAAACTTTATCATCCCATCTCCATAGATCAGTGCTAGGGCAACACAGTTTAGTGTTCCAAGCGAAAACAATCACACAAATATGCACAGAAATGAGTGTTTTAGAGTTTGCCAAGGCGAACAGCAAATGGTTTTGTAATTATCTTATACGCTGAAAACTGCCATCCTAGCTCTTGACGGTAATTACTTCAACAAGCTACATTGTTGTTGTTTTTTTACTGTTGTAGCTCCCTTGTAGCTCCCCCATAGTAATCATTTGTTAAAAGTGGTGATAAAAACACTTACTTAACATCATCTTAGAGATAAATGCAGAATTTGGAAGTATCCTGTGTAATTTAATTGCACTCAGTAGGCGGACAGGACATCGTCTATTTTCTTTATTCTAGTTCCCTCGCCTTTGTTGTCTCTTTTTTCTTTTTTGGTGTTAACCACATCTAGTTCACTATCAGTTGCCCTTTAAGAGTTTTATACGCACACACGCAACCACTTTGTTTGGGTTTGATTTTTTTTTGGTGGATGCCATGTTTGTGTGGGTTAACTGGAGAAGTTCATTGTAACTATTAAATCTTTGAAACTTGATGTATTTAGAGATGCCGAGACATTTGTAGTATTGTCAATGTTTCTCTTAAATTCAGTGTTCAGCTTTTAATTGTTAAAAAATATTTAATTTGAAATATAACTCTGAACTGTATTTTTAGCTTGGCGTAAGCTGTGTTTCAATTTGGTATCTTGTGCTTAATGTGGGGAAAAATTAGATTATTGAATTTTAATACTTGTATTTCCAGATCATGTACCTATATAATTATGAAGCATAACAAAACAATTACAAGTGAAGATGGAGGATTTAATGTAGATTTATACATTATATTATAGAATAAATTTATTCTGTTTATATTATAATTATATATTTTTGCCTGTGTCAAAAATAACCATTACTTATTTACTAGCCTGAATTATATGCAGTTCCACTGGCCCTCCTTTTGTGAAAGATACATGCTTTAATCAAATTTAGTGTGTCAACAAATGTAAAGGAATTATTCTTTTTTAATATGTTTGCATATGGAGTGAGAAGTGTTTTGACATTCTTGTGCCGCCTCATCCCATGGCACGATGCTAAGTTTGCTTAGTAAGTTTAAAATAAGTTTGCTTAAGTAAAACCTGATGTAATATTTGTCTAAGTAGTATGTTGGTATAACCTGAGTAACAACTCTGATGGCGTATTAGAATCCTCTTTAATGAGGCAGCAGATATAGGCATTATTAAGTAAGACTTATTATTTATAATAGAAAGAAAACCCCACAGCATTATTTTTACATCTTGTGTACAAATGTGTGGTCATCATTCCCCACTATCTACTTTTATCAAGTCAGATTTTAAACACAGTAGTCCGAAATGATCTTCCTCCTCCTAGCCAACATCCATTATAAAGACTGAGCAGTATTAATCCCGACTGGATATTTAGTCAGGACACAATTTGAAGAATTCTCCACACAAACTTTAACTTTGTTCCCATCTGCTGCATTTGTTAAACATTTGTTTAAATGCGGTGTAGTAACGAATGCAATTTTGCTGAGTAAACTGCCATGAAATAAAATAGTAAGAAAGTAGTCGTAATAAATACTGTTTTTATTTGTATTTTTATACTTATACATATTTTGTGTAATTTTTTTCTGGCCTCCATGTTGCAATTATTCAATGACTAGAGACAGAATTATGTCTAAGGTTTTTCTCTTTTACCCCACATTAAATTACAGTTTATTAATAACGATGGATATTGAATAAATCTGCCAATAACATTTTCACCTATTTTATCGAACCATAGTAAGAAACATCATACAGTGGAGGTGACCAAACAACTTTATTTCAACTTTATTTATAGTGATATAATAGATAAACGTTTATTTCTCTTTGTTCCTTGTTATTTAATGTTACAATCACATTTTCAATCTTGAGTTTGTTGAAAGAACTGGGCATTTTCTTTCTATTAGAAAATGGCATGCTGGCATATAGAGAGAAACCTTTACTATTTTTCTCATCTATTTATTATAATTTGAAAATCATTGATCATCCTTTGTATGCTCTGCTTTGGCCACAATTGTTTTTTACAATTTGTGCCAATAAAGCGAATTGAATATATAAGATAGCTTGAGAATGTACACTGCTCTGTTACACTCGGGTGTTTTTTCATTCTGCTGAAATTACATTATTTTATGTAGCTTTACATTAACACCTCTCCCCCACCTTTTCCACTCAGTTCTCCACATGAGCACATGCCTCAACCGGGTTGCATTTGCAGTAAAAATAAGCAGAACTCCTGTAGATTGATCGCACTGTTAGAAATTCGAGAGCTGTGCATTAGGCCACTGTGAAATTTAAGTGCCACATAAAATGTTAACAATTTTCTTTTGTTTACGCTCCTATAGACATTACTTGAGTACAAGGTAAAAAATGTTTACAGTTAGTTTACTTTACAATACGTTAATCAAAAAATCTAAAATGTTTCCCATTGCTGTAAATGCTCAATTTTTAATATTATAATATTTAAAAGAGCATGTTGGGAATTGTTCTTAGTCTATTGCTTGTGTACAATTCTCTCTCTCTCTCTCTCTCTCTCTCTCTCTCTCTCACACACACACACACACACACACACACACACACACACAGCACATGCTTTAAGTCAAATGGGTTACGTGTACCCGGTGACCCTCCCGAGCATAAATAACTATTCAGGGCAAGTGTAAAGCTTCTGAACAACCACTCGATTATGAACTCCAGGGCATTCCAGAATGATTGAGATCAGTTTGGACAAAGAGAGACTGCATAGATGAATTTCTCCACATCCCACGATTTTAGTCTTTAATTATTTAAATGAATTCTCTTCATCTACTAATGTTGATCTTCACTCTGACTGTGGAGAGTCATGACTTATCACATACAGCCATGTGTCTTACACATGTGCAACAGCCGACTTCATCTCTTCAATGATGAGTTCATATGCAGGTCATCTTTGGAGAGACATGCCCTGATCAACACGTTTTCCTTGAACTAAATGCAACCTACTCGGACCCTAGAGAGTGTCGAGTTTCTGAGGGTTCTGTCATTTGTGTTTACCTTTCGGTTTTAGGGATGAGGGAGAAGGCTTTTATGATTTTATGAATGCTTTTAAATATTGGATTGTAAACAAAACATGGCAAACATTTAAGGTACTACCACATGCAGATATTAAACAGATTGACTACAAGCGTACACAGTCCATTGTTTTGATGGCTATAGGGCTCTTCCTTGTTGACTGCGTAGCAACTTTTAGTGGTCTGCGTCGTCGTTTTGGAGGCTCTGTGGAGGGGATTGAATGTTGACAGCGGCATCGATTCAAGTTTAAATTCAGGCTTTTGCTGATTACTGCAGTTAGTTTGCAGAGCTGTGCTTTAATTAAGTTTTCTGTACCAAAATAATTGTAGCTTTCATGGAGATCGTGGCTTTTTTTTGTACAGCATGATTTAACAGTTAACAATACAAGGTTGCACAGTGTAATGAAGCCCTGTCTTGCTCCATCTCCAGTGCGCACAAACCAAAGACAATAGTGTAATGACAATAGAAAAGAACTGAATCAGCGGTGAAGGGTGCATACATAAAGATGCTTGACTGTGGTCACGGGCAAAGAAAAATGTGTAAAGACAGGTCTGATGTTTTTACATCATCTCCTTTTCTGTTTTTAAAGGTTTGTTAAGTTAATTAAGTTGAACTGCTCGACTACTTATGATCGATGGATGAGTCTTCACTTCATGTTGCACCATACATTTTTAATATGAGACAGAGCTGGACGGTCAGTCAAGCTCACACAACTCCAACTCAACTACACAAGAACAAAAACATTTTCTCATTGTTTTATTTAGATTGCTATGCTTGAATAATTAAATGAATAAAATCACTACATTTGCAAACTAAAAACTGACCCGCCAGGATTTCTGCAGTTCTGAGGAAGTTTAATTTACTGCTGTGCCACTTGAGGTCTTCCGTTATATAACATTTAATGTTATTTATAGAGACCACAATGTTTTAAATCAATTCTATTTTATCTTGATATTGACAGCGCAGACTTTCTGTTCAACATCAGTATCTAGAATGCAATCTGTATTACTTGATGTTGACATGATTATTCATGTAAGATTTAGCATGGAAGACTTATGCTCTTTTTCTTTTACTTCTTGTGATCCAGGTTCTGCTGCGTTGCCCAGCAACATAAAGTACTTTGGTAGTGCACGGACTGATGAAGTCTATGAGGAGGAAGAAGATGACTACAACCAGCAGACCGAACCGGTTGCCTCAAGTTACCTCGCTTCCAGTCAGGTCACTCCACGCAAGAGTAAAGCCCAAAGCGGAGCTGTTGCAAATGGACACGGTACTTTCTGTTTGTTCTACTTATCTGGCTGAAATCATTTCTTACATGATCCAGAGCACATGATGTTACTGAAAGAGTTACTGTTGGGTTTTCATGTCTAGGCTTGAGACAGATGAAATATGGCACTGCTTGCACCCATACCATGTAGTTAATGATGCTTGTCTATACACAGCAGTCAACCAAATTGCTTACTTTTGCTCATTTTTCTCATATATGCATACATCCTGTGATAGGGCACGCTCAGAGACAAAGATCTCTCTATCATCCCATCCAAAACAAAGAGATTTAGATGTATATCTATAACACTACACACAACAAATTCCAAATTGTACTTGATGCCAGTCTTCATTGAGCCATAAAGATCAGGTCAATATATGATGAGCTTTGTGTCTTAAAAGGCCGAAGTAAGTAAGTCACAGTCTGTGCAGGTTTATTGTTGCTCTGTCTGCCTGTTGCATGAAAGATGAAGGTGACTTTTAAAAAGTAATAAAATTTTAAAAGATAAAAAATACAGGTTTTAATCAGGACTGCACAGTGCTGAGAGGCTCCAGCATCCCCTGCGTGAACATGATCGGTAGTTTCTGAAAGTATTTTCAAAAATTGTATGCTTTATTGTTTAAAAAAGTTGTTTTACTACTGTGATTTTGCAGCCATTTGCAGAGTAATTAAGCCAGTGTGATATTTCATTAACACCTTTTCTGCAACAAGAAAGCGATGATTTGAATTATCGCCTGTTAAATAGGAGGAGACAGTAAGCTCATGTACAGGCACAATTTCAAATGTGTACTGTTAGTAGTGACAGTAAGCGTATTATTTTAAGACTGTTATGTAATTAGGAGGTACTAGTATCATGTATCTACTTAAAGAAGTGTTAGCCAAGACTCATTGAAACCACAACACTGAGTATGATCCTGCTCGGTCATCAGCTGTCATGGACTTGCATGTTTTATGCACCGTTCTGCTCTGTTTTCAACATATGTAACTCAATCCTATTGCCCACTCAGGAGAATTGGAATGGGAATCAGACACCACAGTCATCTGATCCCCTCCACACGGGCTAGAACATGTCAGAAGAACTCCATACATTATAGAGTTTATCATGCACACTGGGAAACCTATGACTACTGCAAATCTTAAGCTGAGGCTGGCATTCCCAGCGGTGCCATCGGCATACCCACGGGTCATGTCTTTTAGCTGCAGCAATTGTGATTGTCCATTTAAAGACTAGCCATGAGTGGAATGGGAATGTGTTGAGCCTGGTGGGATTCTCTGTTTGGTTTGAAGCTCGCTGTAAGAATCTGCCACTGCTCTGTGAAAAATGTCTTCTGGATCTTTACTTTTGTCAGAGGAAGAGTGTAAGTGTGAATGGTGGGTGTGACATATTGTGCTTGTTCTAAAATATAATGAATACTTTTGTGGCTTTATCACGATCTAAATGATCTCCAGTTTGGCCGCATTGTTTCACAATGAAGCATTAAATTTTCTTTACTCAATACCTACTCGGTGCAACCCATAGATATGTTACTAGGGTCTATTGATTATATGTGCATAAAATAAACCTCCATGAGTGATTATAAATGACTTGACTCATAGTTTGGTCACATATTTTACGACTTCATGAAGAAATTTATATTTTTTAAAAAGTTTACTTGTTCTAATCTGTTCTAATAATTGTCAAATCATGTTTTTCAATAGAAATGTAGGATGTGGTTTTGGGTACGGGGTCATTAGAACTCGCCTTTTTGGGTACAGGGTAATCAATACTAGTCGTCTTTATGGGGGAAAGTCTTAGTGTTTTACATGCACCTACATTCCTATATTAATATTCAGCACTATTGGGCTAGTATGTGAAATTCTTCTAATTATTTGGTCAGTCAGGTTTATGTAGTCTGGACAATATCTGATGCCAAGACTGTCATCCAAGTGTTCATACGTAACTTTATCATAAATGCAGAGGAATTAAAACACCTGTCTGATGTTAATTTTCTCAGTAAGATTCTTCCATGTCTGAACAAAACCATTGTTTTTGCAGTGGACTCGTAGACGTAATCGTTTTTTTGTTTCTGTACAATCTTCACAAACGGTTTAGGTTACAATCCAATGCCAATCTTGTTGACCTATGAGGCTTTATCTTACAGCGTAAACAGGGTCTCCATCTATGTTCGGCACCCTTGGTTTACAACAATGTAGTTAATTTCTTGTCTGGATCATAATGCCATTTTGTTAAATGGTTGTAAATTATCTTATATCGTTTCAGCTGTTCTCTTTCATGCTTTCAAGTCGGTACTGTATCACAGTATCTAAGGTATCTATTACATCGGACACAGTCTCGATGTTTAAGTCTAGACTGAAAACATATTTATTTTTTCAGGCTTTTGATTAATATATTCAAAGGCGCAGAGCCTGGGGCTTCTTGGTCACAGAAACATATGATATTTATACTTATAACTTTAAATTTTTTCCCAAGAAGGATGGGCCCTGTTGAGTCTGGTTCCTCTCTAGGTTTCTTCCTGTAATTTTTTCAGGGAGTTTTTTTTCCGCCCTCGGCTTGCTTGACAGGGGTTTCTGTTCGTCCTGCATTTTGTAAAGTTGCTTTGAGACAATATCTCTTGGAAAAAGCGCTATATAAATAAAGTTGACTTGACTTGACCTACTGCAAGCAGTGGTACAGAAAGAAGGTATCGTTCAAGAAAAACATGATTTGCATGTAGGACAATGCATCACATGTATCCAAACACTCCACAGTGTGGCTAGCCAGTAAAGGTCTAAAAGATGAAAAAATTATTACATGGCCCACTTGTTCACCTGATCTTAACCCCATAGAGAACATGTGGTCCATTCATAAAATGTGAGATTTACAGGGAGGGAAAACAGTACAGCTGTACAGTTGAATCAGCCCAGTGGTACTAAGTTTTTACCTGCCAGTTATGTAAAATCTTTGAGCACCATTTCATCATATTTCTTCATGTTTTTACGCTGAAGTAGGTGGCTCTATTGCTTACTTTTTCAAATGAAATGTAAAATGATTTTAACTAGCAACTGAAATCACATTGCCAATTTGATTTTTATTGAGCTTACAGTAAACCCCAGATATTACCACTGACTAAGTTCTGAGAGCACTCGCGATTCGTGAAAAAACTAAGGTTGCTAATACTAATAATACTAATACTAAGTTGATAGTACTTTTTTGATATCCTGCCGGAATCGGAAAGCACCAGATCTTTGATGCACTATCCTGCCGGAATCGAAATCGGAACCGGAGAGTTGGTGCTCAGATCTATTTTGTAATAACGCCTCATTATAGCAAGTATGGAGAATTCTAGAT
>JAOTRQ010102720.1:0-10113 GCA_028565875.1 Hoplisoma paleatum | reverse complement strand
TCTCTCTCACACACACACACACACACACACACACACACACACACACACACACACACACACACACACACACACACACTATTTGAGAACGGCTGCTATAAAGAGATCATTAGGTTTTCAAGCACCCACTCTATGAACTATTGGTGGAACATTTTTCATAACAAGGTCCACTGTAGCTACTTTGCAACAGTGAAATGAGAAAAAAGGGTTGCCAGATCCTCCAGTGGAAATGCATTTAGCCTGTTGGAATATATCGAGCTTAAACTGTAACTAAATCATATCCAGCAGCTCGAGGCTTTTCCTCCTCCACCTCAATCTGATTAAAGCAGTAACTGAACCAAGCAGAAAAACAGTTTATCGAGCAACAAATCTCACTCAGTCCTGCCCTGTCTGTTCTGATAAACTCTTATTTCATGCAGTAATAGAGGTTCCACTTAGTGCCTCATCGTCTCTCTCTCTCTTTCTCTGTCTCCCCCCTCAGGGGTTTGGACACGCTCAGCAAGAAGGGAAAAACCTCCAAGCTCGACCTGCCAATCGAATCCGTCAGCCTGAGTCTGCAGGATCTGATCGGTTATTTTCAGCCACCAGACGAGCATCTGGAGCACGAGGACAAGCAGAACCGACTCCGAGCGCTCAAGAACCGACAGAACCTCTTTCAGGAGGAGGTTCGTTTCAAGTGCATTAAAAGAAAAATGCTCACAAGTATCTTTTCAGATTGAGGGCTAGCAGTGAGGAGGAATTCCAAAAGGGGTTTGTTCAGATGCAGCATCTAGGAAAGACTCTAGATAAACTAGAGATCCTCTTGAGATCTTTGTTTGTCAGTTGTTATTTATAATGTAAATGCTATAAAGGTGTGCTCTATGTGGAGGTGTCCTAATACTTTTGTACATATAGTGTGTACACCACATCTTTCGTTTAGCAATCTTTTGAAATGTGTGTGTTGTAGGGAATGATCAACTTG
Organism: Hoplisoma paleatum; assembly: GCA_028565875.1. Classification (NCBI taxonomy): domain Eukaryota; kingdom Metazoa; phylum Chordata; class Actinopteri; order Siluriformes; family Callichthyidae; genus Hoplisoma; species Hoplisoma paleatum. Next base: position 9,155 of record JAOTRQ010102720.1, on the reverse strand, counting down.
GTCCTGGAGTGTGTCGATCGACTGCATGTCTACAGCAGCGCTGCTCATTTCGCCGATGCGGCGGGACGGGAAGCAGGAGAGGCCTGGAAATCCATCCTCAACTCGCTGTATGAACTCCTAGGTGAGAAGCACATCAGTCCAGTCGTTTCACCTTATAGTTTGTTTACTTGTGTTAAATCTGTAAGGACTTCAGTAAGGATTATGTGATTATAAATACATTGCAGGGAATGAAGGATTAAGGGGTTTCCCAAATGTGGAATACTAACTTTACAACGGTGCCACTAAATAGATTCCAACAGACCATTTGCAGGAAGACAAGAAACATACACTAGTCCAATATCATGGTCTAAACCAATGATACATCTGTTTATCATCTAGTCTTACCATCATCGATTCCTTATTAAGGTCATGGTGGAACACACGCTGGGCGTATACACTAAACACCTGAACACGTCACAACAGGTCTGTTGCAGCATACAGAGACAAAAATTAACACACAGGTACATTTCAGTATCTCTAGCGAACCTGACTGCATGTCTTTGGACTATGGAAGGAAACCGAAATACTGAGTGGAAACCCACGCAGACACCTCAGACACATTGCAGAAAGCCTCCGATTGCCTTACCTCAGGACCCAACTCGGGAACTTGTTTCTGTACTGCCCCCTACACCAGCCAGAGATGATTTATTACTTCTATCGTTGCAAAGCGGGATGGGTAAATTGCTGTGTGTGTGTGCGTGTGCGCGCGTGCGTGCGTGCGTGCTTGCGTGCGTGTGCGCGCATCACTTACATTTCGTCCCTTTGGAATTATAAGGTTCTATCTGACATTTATGTCACAATTGATTTATTCACATATTCTTATTCTTCTTAACCTTCTAAACCCCCTTTTTTAACTTCCGTACATAGTTTATTTTTGTTTTTGGGCTTGTATCTGTCTTGTGAGACTCGTTCAACAGATCAGTTTTGCTATTTGGATTGTGAAATCTTTGAAGCTCTATATCTCAAACCAGCTCAGAATGCAGACAGACGTTTATAATGCCAAAGGGATGAAATACCTGCTCTCTAACTTGATTTATATTACCTCCGCAGAACTGTTTGATTGACAGCTATAAGCAAGCGGCACGTCCTGTGTTATGTATCTACTCTGTCAGACTTTTTTTTTTATAATTTAGTTTTTTTTATGTAATTTTGTTTTTAGTTTTGTGATTTAGTTTTTTAATCATTTGTCTTTAATTTTGTGGTTTGATATGATCACTTGTTTTTACTTTAAAATGTGTTGTATAAAAATCTAACGTTTTATATATATATATATATATATATATATTGTGTGTGTGTGTGTGTGTGTGTGTGTGTGTGTTGTAGCGTTGTAAACTGAATACACGTATATACTGTACATAAATAACATCATTAATAACATAGGGGGTGACGCACCGCTGCCTCAGTCTCGAGCCGCGTAAACAATCACCGTGTATTCCTCCGCCGTCAACGCAAACACGAAATCTTGCCATTCAAGTTATGACATTTTACGACCCAAAATGTCTGTATTTCAATGTAAATTTGTTTTTATTTTTGTCATTTTGTTTACTGTGTAATTTTGTTTACCTGAACTTTCACGGCAGCCCCTGCTAAAAGTTAGTCTAGTGTGGACCTGGACTAGTCTGCTTGGGTGTTAGGCCTGAAATGTAGGGCAGGATAATTATTGTTACTCAGCTGTAAGGTCTTGTATTTCCTGAGTGTGTGCACTGATGTGTACAGTTTGGCAGCCATCCAGTCTGTTATTGGCATCTCTGAGTGAGGTGCTGCTAGACTATACAATATTTGGCATCACACCTTACTGAAGGGATGCCATAAAACAAAGGTGTGAGGACGGTTCCAAACATGCCCCTACTGTTCAGTTTATGTAGTGTGTTTGAATAATATGAGTCAAGATACTTACTTAGACTCACCAGCATCGTGCACAAGCTAAGCTTTGACAAGCAAAGAAGAAACGAGGGTCCAGAAGGTGTAGCATTATCTGTGCAGTGATTATAGAATTTCCCAAATTGCCCAAGATGTATTCCTTTCCTTCAGGATAGCAGTTCACAGCGACCCTGACCTGAATAAAGCACTAGCTGTGGTGTCCAGTTTAGTATGGTAAACACTAGGGGACAAGGATTATGGGCACTGATTATGGTCTGACACCAATTAACAATTACTGTACTTTGTGATATAATATTATATTTTTGCTAAGCACTTCTGGATGGATGCAAACTGCATTTCATTGCTTTGTACTTGTGGACACGTGCAATGACAATAAAGTTGAATTCTATTCTAAAGCATTACAGATGTTTTACATGTTTAGTGACCCTCTTAGATCTAGGGTCTAAATCGTTTTTATGTGGTGTATTTGAACGTGAGATGAATAACACCGTAGAATGTTTCTTCCACCCTACCAGCCACCCCTTAATTCATTTCTAGCTGCCCTCTTTCCATGGTTTCCGAAGTATACTGTGTGGAGAAGTTCACAAACGGACCGCAGACTGCTTGGAGTCCTTCACACAAGTGGTCATTAAATATTGAATTTCTTAAGTGGACAGTTGTTGAGCTTCTAATCTTTTTTTTTTTGTAGCCGCTCTGATCAGGGGCAATAGGAAGAACTGTGCTCAGTTTTCCAGCTCACTGGATTGGCTGATCAGCCGCCTAGAGAGACTGGAGGCCTCGTCAGGTATGTAGGGGGTCTGAAAGGGGGAAAAAAGATCAAATTAGATTAGAAAATTGTGAAAAATAAATTACATGTGTAAAATCTCGAATAACATAAATCAAGCAAACGAAAATAAGAATATCCAAAAAATAAAGAAATATATATATATATATATTACACATATATTACACACACACACATACATACATACACACATGAGGTAAAATAGAATATATCTCTCAGCTCATCAGGCATAGTCTGTTCTACTTAGTCGTTTGATAACTTAAAACTGCAGTTTAATAAACTATTGCTCATATTAGTTTAAGCAGGTGTTTGATAACAGAGAAGCTCTGTGTATGGCCATGCTTACATTTTATTAAAACCTTCCGGAACCCAGTCATACTCTCACTCCTCTTTCTGAAGAACCGAGACCCTGACCGCTGCTGCCAGCCTGAGCCCGAAGGAAGGCCAATCCAATTCTTCATAAAATCTTTAGAACTGAGAACTACTTGTGGCTAGTGTTATTGATCAGTAAATGGTAGCAGAGGATGGTTTGAGTATCGATTAGGTTATTGATTGGCGATCGATAACCTGGACCTGTGTCGTTAAGGTCGGAGACAAGTGACGAGATGACCATAATTGCATCTTTATCAATGATAAGGAAATAAAATAAAAGTAAGTCACATTAGCCTAGAGGTCAGAACCTCTTTTTTCATGTATATGCATCCCATGTTCTGGTTTTTATTCACCCTGATCAACCCTGAGTTCTCCTCTACCACCTCTACAGGTGCCTCAGACTACTAACTGAAGATAAATAAATAAAATGAATATTATTACAGTAGTGCATTGTGCTGGGTCTCTGAAGTCTCCGGGTCATACATTTTCTAGCTGGGTGCCATCTAGTGGCCATAATTGGCAGCGCCCACAGCATAAGAAATACAATTAAAAAAAGCTCTGGATTTCCCTGGATCTCAGCTGCTCCCATAATTGGGAGTGTGTAAGAATCATGAAATCTTATCATTAAGATTTGTTTGTGCAGAGAACAGAGGAATGTAATCAAGCTGGTATTCTCAGCACTCACGCTGCTGAGTAATTATTGTATGATGTTTACTGTAGCTTGCGGTCTAAGTGAAGTTTTACATGCTGTTATCAATTCTCATCAGATATGGTCCATCCCCTGACCACACAACATGACTTGGGACATAGCTGTTAGCTGTTGTTGGATTGGTGTATTTATTGTTAATGTTTGCATTATTTGGATACACTGCAGGTATCCTGGAAGTGCTACACTGTGTGCTGGTGGAGAGTCCAGAAGCTCTAAACATCATAAAGGAGGGTCACATCAAGTCTATCATTTCCTTGTTGGATAAGCATGGACGCAACCATAAGGTTAGAACTCTATGTAAACCCCTGTTGCAATCTGGCAACCCTAATGAACCTGTTAACATAGGAGTGGATTACGTTTATTAAGTTTAAATAACATTTTCATCTCATATTTTATGATAATAATTTAGGCAATAATTTGTTTTAATGTTTTTACAAATTTACATTAGTTCAAATGTTTCTGTTCCTAAATCGAAAGATTTGCAATTATCCGTCGCTATTACTTGTTACTACTGTGGTATAAATATTTATATAAATATGTATAATTTATATAAATATGTATAATGCCGTCTGTTTTGAAAGCAGTTCCAAAATGCCCCCCTCCATATGACTGTCATTTAAAACTCTAGTCAGATCATGTATTGTTAGTGAGTAAGTAAGTGTATACCTACAAACTTTATCTCTGTTTTAGATGCAGACATGCTGCTTTTTAAATAACCGCTAGATATAAATACCGGACTGCTGTTCTGCTCTTGGATTGAGTTCTATTCTATGACTTCAGGTCCTGGATGTCCTGTGTTCTCTCTGTGTTTGCCACGGTGTGGCCGTTCGCTCGAACCAGCACCTGATCTGTGATAACCTGCTGCCAGGAAGAGACCTGTTACTGCAGACTCGGCTTGTCAACTACGTCAGCAGGTACACAAGATGCACCCTGTTTCCCAACAGGTGTGATCAGCCCTATGTAGGGGGTGTTCGAATCAGACTTTCTACACTCCCAGGATCCTTCTTGGATATCACATCGATTTTGACAAATAGGCCACCGTATGGAGAGTCCACACAACAGATAGTGAGGCTTTCGTAAGGTTTAGGGCACAACCCTGGTCATTTGAAACCAAACCGTGGTCCTTGTATCATACAAAGTTTTCTATCGCTACCTGACTTGAGTATTGCATTAAATGTAATACTTTTACTTTTTACTTACTTATTTGATGGCTTAATCTACTCCTTTACACTATTTTAAACTTAGGCAATAATTCAAACACATAATGGCCAATAAAAGCGTCTTAGTTGGCTGGTAGACCTGTCAGTCAAATGTATAAATCTTTTATTCTTTCGCATCTGCTTTTGTTTATTATCGGCGTTTACACTCCGACAATTAACTTGGTGTACATGGCCATATTGTTTTAAAACATGTGAATGAGTGAATGCTCCCGTTTCTTGTTACCACTATGTACATCTGGTCATTTTTTAGTATAAGTTTATTTCGTGTACTGAGAATGTTTTTATTTGTAGTTGTATGAGATGGTGCTTGTTAAATTCTCATTTGTTTACATTATTGTTGCTTTTTAATTTGAAGAACATTTATGGTAATGTATTTTTACATGATTTAATGTCTAGTACTTTTACTTAAGTACAGAACTTTTGCCTCACTGATCACTAGCATTCTTTTGTTCGACAGCATGAGGCCAAACATCTTCCTGGGTGTGAACGAGGGCTCGGCACAGTACAAAAAGTGGTATTACGAGCTGATCGTGGACCACGTGGAACCCTTCGTGACTCCTGAGGCCACTCATCTTAGAGTGGGCTGGGCATCCACGCCTGGGTACTCACCCTACCCAGGAGGAGGCGAGGGATGGGGCGGTAATGGAGTCGGCGACGATCTTAATTCCTACGGTTTTGACGGACTTCATCTGTGGTCAGGTAACTGACTCAAAGAACGTTTTGTACATGTTGTAATTCTAATAGGATCAGTGCAAGGAAATAATGACGTGACGCTCTACTCACGTTCAGGGTGCATAGCTCGGACGGTCAGCTCGCCCAATCAGCACCTGCTGTGTGCCGACGACGTGATCAGCTGCTGTCTGGACCTGAGCGCGCCAAGCATCTCGTTCCGAATTAACGGCCAACCCGTGCAAGGCATGTTTGAGAACTTCAACACCGACTGCCTGTTCTTCCCTGTGGTCAGCTTTTCTGCCGGAGCGAAGTGAGTGTGTTTGAAAATGCGTTTGCAAATTCTTCTCGGATCAGAAATAAACCGGTATCACTTGACTTGCTTTTGAAGCAGGCAAAACAAGGACACACAGATCAGCCTTAACGTTAATTTATCCATCCAGCTCTAATTCATTCAGACTTGTACTTTTGAGATCTTTTAAGTCTCGTATCTCACTGGGTGAGACATGTTGGTTCAGCTGGTTACACTCACAGCAAGAACTTTGGTAGTCTTTGTGGTCCCGGTTTCTTGCGGGAGCTCAGGTTTTCCTATAAAGGTCCAAAAACATGTGGTCAGGTTCATCTGAGATAAATAAGGATGCTCGTGTCAGGAAGGCATATTTCATGGCATGTTGAGGTCTCTTTGTTTGGCCAGCAAATCTAAATCACAGACGGTCGATCAACATTTTGGACACATTTTTGTTCAGTCACACATGTAATTACCACAGGCTGCCAGCAGAGGTCGTATCTCTGCAGCTGCAACAGCATTCCTCTCTCAGACATGTACTAGAGTTGGAATAGTCCCAGACTCCATCAGACACACTACGCAATCTGGAAAAATATTTGCTTCTGCATCAGACGGCACATAGAGGTCGATAGATGTAGTGCTTTCTGTGTGGAGTTTGCATGTTCTCCTCTTGTCTGTGTGTTTCTGTTGGGTAAATTGAAAACAAATGTATCCATAACTTTGTTAGATGTGACTTGTGTGATGAATGAATGTGATCTGAAGTGTAAAGCATAATATTAAAGGCTAAATAAATAAGATGTCCAACATTGTCAGATGCCTGGATGCTGTTGTAATTAAATGTGGCCTCTGTTTTTTCCTTTTATCTTGTGTAGAGTGCGTTTTCTGTTGGGCGGTCGTCATGGAGAATTTAAGTTCCTCCCGCCGCTGGGTTACGCACCGTGCTTCGAGGCGGTGTTGCCGCGAGAGAAACTCCGAGTGGAGCACAATCAGGAGTACAAACACGATCACGGTCTGACCCGGGACCTGCTGGGGCCTACGCTCACCCTGTCACAGGCGGCATTCACACCCACACCTGTAGATACCAGCCAGGTACACACACTGAAACTCACCCGGTCATATATACACCTGTAGCCAGGTTTAACCAACACTCACCTGAACATATATACACCTGTAGATACCAGCCAGTTCTCACCAACACTCACCCGAACATACATACACCTGTAGATACCAGCCAGGTACACACACCGAAACTCACCCGGTCTCCTACACTCACACGACTACACCTACACTTACTCGGTCTCACTTACAGTCAACCTGTCACACATTCAGTCACACTGTCACACCTACACTCACCTAACCATACATACACCTGTAGATACCAGCCAGGTACACACACCGAAACTCACCCGGTCTCAACTACACTCGCCCGACTGTACATACACCTGTAGATACCAGCCAGGTACACACACCAACACTCATACGGCCTCACCTACACTTACTTGCCTACATCTACAGTCACACGGTCTCATCTACACTTACACGGTCTACCATATACTCACCTGGTCACACCTACACTCACAACACATACACCTGTAAATGTCTCTCTCTCTCTCTCTCTCTCTCTCTCTCTCTCTCTCACACACACACACACAAAAATCAATTTATGTTGGGTGTTTCTTTGTCAGATCGTTTTGTCGCCTCATCTTGAGCGAATCAAAGAGAAGCTGGCAGAAAACATCCACGAGCTTTGGGTCATGAACAAGATCGAGTTGGGCTGGTCTTACGGAGGGGTAAGCTCACAAACAACAGGGACTTGCATAATGATTGAGTAAATGTAGCACTTGTGGGTTTGTGTAAACTCTTTGAAGTGAAGTTTTGGGGTCATTTTGGGGCTTCCTCTCTGGACTATAAGCAGCACAAGTCTAGTCCCTTTGAACCGGGAGCTTCATCGCTTCATTATGTTCACTGTGTAGTCGAAAGGGATCAATTCTGTCCTAAAGATCTTTTAAGGAAGCAAATAGAAAGTGTTTTCGGTCCAGATCATCCAAAGCATTGAAGTAAATGAGAACGTTTTACTATGACGGTGCAGCAGTTTGAGCCGTTAAACGTTTTCATTGCGTAGTGCTTGATGGGGTATCATTCCATCCCTCCCTCCCCTCAAACCGAGCCAATTACGGCTGTGTCGACATTCAGCCAATAGCATCACGAAGCTTGTTGAAATATAAATGGCTACATTTGCTATTGCTATATAAAGGAGGTATATTGAATTTCTCAGGTAAAATATTATGTTAAATATTAAATAGTGTCTGTTCAGTCTGAAGATTATTATAACCCACAATGCACTGCTTTATTTTCTCTCTGGCAGGTTAGAGATGACAATAAGAGGCAGCATCCGTGTCTAGTGGAGTTCTGCAAACTTCCAGAACAGGAGCGCAGCTACAACCTGCAGATGTCTCTAGAGACCCTGAAGTACGCTCACTATTGTTCATTATGGTCCATGTATTGGTCCATTTATTAAAACACAATTCCTCCAATGTATTTCCTCTGTGGCTAAAAAAAATTGATGTTTTAGGGTCTGATAATTCAGCTTTTATGACACTGCAATGTTGCCATGCTTTATATCAGCCTTGTAAAAGTCTGTCAAAGCACACTGTAATCATTTCTTGTGTCTTTATCTTGCAGGACTCTGCTGGCGTTGGGATGCCATGTCGGTCTGGCTGATGAACGGGCGGTGGACAGAGTGAAACACTTAAAATTGCCGGCCAAGTGAGTTCAAAACCACCAGCATAGCTGCCGATACAGTTTCGTTCAGCCGTGTTAACAGAAGGCTTAGGATTCGACTAGCTTGATTATTACATGGATATGAAACAGTTTTCTGGCACCTTCGATCTCCGACTAGTGTACACTCATCATGTGTTTTTGTGCGTCTAGATATGAGCTGTCCAGCGGTTATAAACCCGCTCCCATGGACCTGAGCCACATCAAACTGGCCTCCACACAGGAGGCCATGGTGGACAGACTGGCAGAGAACGCACACAACGTGTGGGCAAGAGACCGCATTCGCCAGGGGTGGACCTATGGGGTGCAACAGGTCAGCAGGACTGTGTGTGTTTGTGTTAGAGACAGAGAGAGACAGAGAGAGACAGAGAGAGACAGAGAGAGACAGAGAGAGACAGAGAGAGACAGAGAGAGACA
>JAOTRQ010102699.1:0-10113 GCA_028565875.1 Hoplisoma paleatum | reverse complement strand
ATAATGAATAATAATGTGACTAATACAATTTCATATATTCATATACATACTTGTTGTAATACAATTTTTTCACCACACACCCTATCCTGTATTCGTGTAATAAGTATAAGTAGCCCCGTCGGAGGACCGGATGTAGATGGGACGCACCCGACTCACAGAACGGCAACGGCAGGAACGACGGAGGGGTAACCGGTGCATGTATTGCGGACAACAGGGCCATTATATCACCGACTGCACACAGTGACCAACAAGGCAAGCAGAGACAGCAAGGGGAGCGAAAAGTCCAAAGACGTTCCCTCGTAACACTGCGACCAACAAGGTGAGAGCACTCGTCCCCTCTCCTAAAAATACTTCTCGCTTGCACGTACAGCTCAATTACTTGTCACACGTCTCCGTAGTAGCGGCGCTGATTGACTCTGGCTCGGAGGGGGATTTCCTCGAGAAGCAACTGGCACGCAGACTCCATATTCCTCTGAGCAAGCTGGAAACTCTGCTCAACATCGCAGGAGTAAACGGGCGCTGCGCTGGCACCATCTCACATCAGACCGCCACCGTTACCCTGTGCATCGGCGCTCTCCATTGCGAACGTAGGTCGTTCTATGTGATCGAACAGTCGCTCTCCCCTGTCATTCTGGGGCAACCATGGCTCTGGGACCACAACCCCGTTATGTCCTGGGAGCCATTGGAGATCCTCGCGTGGTCACCCCAGTGCCTCTCCGGCTGCCTCCGCACTGTCAACCGTACGGTGGCGCTAGCGGTGAACAGCTCCACCAGGGTCGCGTTACCAGAGAACGTGCCTCGTCAGTACGCCGACCTAGCCCTCGCGTTCAGCAAGGGTCATGCGTGTCGCCTGCCCGCTCATCGCCCCTACGACTGTGCTATCGAGCTACTACCGGGGTCCAAGGTACCACGGTCAACCCCATACCCATTGTCCGTGAGGGAAACCGCGGTGATGGAGGAGTACATCGCTGAGGCTCTATCCCAGGGTTTCATCAGACCCTCTAAGTCTCCCGCTAGCTCGAGCTTCTACTTTGTACCGAAGAAGAACGGGTTTCTTCGACCATGCATAGACTATCGGGAATTGAACAAAACGTCCAAGAGGTACACTTACCCTATCCCGCTCGTCCCCTTCGCACTGGAGCAACTTTGACAAGCCCAGATTTTTACCAAACTGGATCTCCGGAACGCATACAATCTGGTAAGAATAAGGGAGGGGGACGAGTGGAAGACCGCCTTTAGCACAGCGACTGGGCACTACGAATATCTGGTGATGCCCTTTGGTTTGACCAATGCGCCGGCCGTGTTCCAATGTCTGGTCAACGACGTGCTGCGGGAGTTCCTGGGCCGATGCGTCATAGTGTACCTCGATGACATCCTCATTTACTCGGCGGATACGGATACTCATTTTCTCACGAGCGGAATACTCGCGCCGTGCTCAAAAGACTCCTAGAGAACGAGCTGTACGTCAAGGCCGAGAAGTGCGAGTTTGATAAGGACATCATGGCTTTCCTGGGGTACATCATCAGTGCTCAGGGGATATAGATGGACCCCTCCAAGGTCAGGGCGGTGCTGGACTGGAGGGTGCCGAGGACGGTAAAAGAGCTGCAGAGCTTCCTGGGGTTCGCCAACTTCTTCAGGAGGTTCATTCGCTCGTTCAGTCAGACCGTTCTCCCACTGACGAGTCTCCTGAGGGGTAAGCCAAGGAAGCTTCACTGGTCAGAAAAGGCACAGGCCGCCTTTGAACGATTAAAGACGGCATTCACCACGGCGCCGGTACTAGCGCATCCTGACCCCGAGTCCCCCTTCGTGGTGGAAGTGGACGCCTCCTCCCTGGGAGTAGGGGGCATCTTGTCACAACGCCAGGGCGAACCCCCGCGACTCCACCTGGTAGCCTACTTCTCCAGGAAACTCTCAGCGCCGGAACAGAACTATCATGTAGGCGACCGGGAACTGCTAGCCATCCGGTTGGCCTTCGAGGAGTGGCGACACTGGTTGATGGGGGCCAAATTCCCGGTACAAGTCATTACGGACCACCGTAACCTGGAGTACCTGAAGTGCGCCAGGCGGCTGAATGCCAGACAAGCCAGGTGGGCATTGTTTTTTAATCAATTTGACTTTTCTGTCACTTACAGACCCGGGAGGGAGAACGCCAAAGCGGACATTCTATCCCGGAGATTTGACGAGCAAGAGAGGGCAGAGCCACAGGTCAAGTCGGTCCTGCCACTGTGAGTATTCGCCGGGGCGATCGAATGGGAACTGGACAAGGAGATCCGTAGTCAGAACAGGTCAGAAGGGGCAGCCATGGCTTCAAAAGCACCTCCCAATAAGCTGTTTGTCCCTCCACAGCTCCGCCAGAGACTCGTGGCATGGGGCCACACCAACCCTTGTACAGGCCACCCGGGCGCCAACCGCACCTTCGACAAACTCAGTCAGAGATACTGGTGGCCGGCCATGCGGAGGGAGATCGCCAGGGACGTGGCGTCCTGCGCCACCTGCGCCGCCTCCAAGGCTCCACGGCAACTCCCGGGTGGGAAACTGAAACCGCTGCCCGTCTCGCAAAGACCCTGGAGTCACATCGGGGTGGATTTCGTAACTGACCTGCCCGTCTATGAATGGAACATCACCATCCTGTCGGTGGTAGATCGATTCTCAAAGGGGGTTAAGTTCATCGCCCTGCCCGCACTGCCCTCGGCCTTCCAGACAGCGGAAGCCCTATTTCACGATGTGTTCAGACATTACGGACTTCCGGAGGACATTGTATCGGATCGCGGACCCCAGTTCACCTCTGCTGTCTGGGAGGCCTTCGTGAGGAAACTGGGCGCCTCAATCAGCCTCACCTTGGGTTATCATCCAGAGAGTAACGGGCAGTGCGAGAGGGTGAACCAAGAGCTAGCCAGATTTCTCAGAACGTTCTGCCAAGCCAACCAGCACGACTGGGCCACCTTCCTGCCCTGGGCGGAGATTGCCCAGAACTCACTACGGAGCGCGAGCACAGGGATCACACCATTCCAGTGTGTTCTGGGGCACCAGCCCCCGTTTGCGCCCTGGGACCCCACTCCGTCCAACGCCCCTGCCGTGGACGACTGGTTCCGCCGTGGCGAAGAGGTCTGGGAGAAGGTACACCAGCGCATCACGGAAAGCAACGCCCGGACAAAATGGTTTGCGGACCGCAGGAGAAGTGAGGGTCCCACATTCAGAATCGGCGATAGAGTATGGCTGGCCACTAAGGACTTGCACCTCCCCGGGTCTAAGAAGCTCAATGCCCGATACATGGGACCGTACGAGATTATCCGACAGATAAATGACGTGACTTACCGACTGAAACTCCCTGACAGACTCCGCATCTCCCCGTCATTCCATGTATCCCTACTGAAACCCGCTGTCCCAGGCCTTCTTGACTCCGAACCCCATCAAAGACTGTCACAGGAACTGCCTCACAACCAACCCATTTACACCATCAACCGGATCCTAGATGCTCGCAGGACTGACATAGGACTAGAGTATCTAGTTGACTGGGAGGGATACGGACCGGAGGACAGAAGTTGGACCAAGAGGACTGACATTTTGGACAAGACTCTGTTAGACCAGTTTCACCTGACTCACCCGCAGTGTCCTGCCTCGCGTCCTCGGGGCAGACCCCGAGATGTACAGTACAACGAAATGTTTCTCTTCGCATGTCCCCACTTGTATGGAAGTTGCCTGGTCACAGTGCAGGGTCAGCCAACGTACAGCCCAAACCTTAAACCCCCAACCTTTGGTTTCACAGCCCAACGCTCAACCCACTAAGCTACACTGTAAGTTACAGTGCACACTGTAAGCAAGTACTATTTAAGAGCCTAGATCAAGAGCAATGTATTAGTGGTAGGGCTTTAATCAGTGACTTATGCTACAACTTTTGTCAACAGCCAATATAATAATTTTATTTAAAAATGCAACAACATAAATTTACTTGTGTAAACATTGTTTAAAAAGTAACATTATGCACTTGCAAACTGTTAGGTTCTGGTGGTGTTTTGAACTAGAATAGAGTAATGTGAGCCCTGAACATAAACACACACGAACCTGAGGGGTCTATAGATAACAGGTAGCACATTTATTTAAAGACAAAAAGGGAAATAGTTCACAGGACAAACAGGGACAGATGACTGGACACATGACAGGCAGCGCTGCAGAAAACCGGACGGATGCCTGGACACAGGACTTTGCTTTACCAGGCTTGACTTGGCCGGACTGGACCTGGAACTTGATCAAAAGTAGTGCCGAGATTAGTGTCCAGCAGGCAGGTAGACAGGAGTGCAGGGAATAGCGTCCAGCGGGAAAGTAGACAGGAGTGTTGAGATCAGTGTCCAGCAGGCAGGTAGAGAGGAGTGCTGGGATTAGCGTCCAGCGGGCAGGTAGACATGAGTGCTGGGATCAGCGTCCAGCGGACAGATAGACAGGAGTGCAGGGATCAGCGTCCAGCAGGCAGGTAGACAGGAGTGCTGGGATCAGCGTCCAGCGGACAGGTAGACAGGAGTGCTGGGATCAGTGTCCAGCAGGCAGGTAGACAGTAGTGCTGGGATCAGCGGGCAGATAGGCAGGAGTGCTGGGATCAGTGTCCAGCGGGCAGGTAGGCAGGAGTGCTGGGATCAGAGTCCAGCAGGCAGGTAGACAGGAGTGCTGGGATCAGCGTCCAGCAGGCAGGTAGACAGGAGTGCTACCCACTAAAACACAGGACGGATACTACAAACAAACATTAGTGCTAATAACAATAACCTAGCGCAGCCACTCATTACCAGCCTGTCCGCATCGCATAACCTTAGTGTGAGGCTGCATTGGTGTGGCTTATAAGCCCAATGTTAAACTAGAAACACCTGTGGCAAAGCAGCACTGACGAGTGTACTAGCTTGCCAGGCCTCCAGATGGCGCCAACTCCCCCAACACTGCAGGCAACCCACAAGAGAGGCTGAGAAGAAGTCACCCCGTGCGATTGCCAAATCACCTCCTCACACTGTCTATGTTTTTCTGCCAGTGGTGTTGACAATATTGTCCAATTTGAGGGGACCAATGCTTAATCTACAATTTATCAGTTAGCTTAATCTATCAGTTTGTTATTAGTCTCATCTGGGAAATGTCTAATTAGGAATTTTATTTTCAGTGAAATTATATTTGAAAAGAAAACAGCTCTTACAATAATCTTTTGGTCATTTTTTACCTTTTTGTATTTTCTCTTTGTATATCATTAATAATAGTAATATGAATTATTATTAATTCAGTAAAAAATCAACATGAATAAACAATTCTCACTGTTGAATTATATTGGTAAAATTGGATTTAGAATAAAAATAAAGTGCCAGGTTAGTGCTTAGAAGGCTTTGTCATTATTGTTAATTTCCAGCCGTGTGGCGGGTTTTATTGTCTTGCTGGAAGAATGCATCAGTTTTTGGATATACCTGTAAGGGTTTGTTTAATTTGTTAGAATTGAGTCATACCCAAATTGACACTACATTTGCAACTTCCTACATGAATTACAGCTGTCAATTAATGTGACTTAACAACATATAGGCATCGTATATGAATCTAGAATAATGTGACTCGACAAAACATTTGTCCTATATATGATAATAACTATGGATGGCTCAGTGAGTTGTGCGTGATTCCAAATTAAATTTGGCATGCTTTCATATTGGTATTGTGAGTTTGCTTTTTATGCTTCAGTTTACTTCCACAGGCCAGACGTGCAGTCTGGTTCATTAAATATCACTCCTGTATCTTTATCTTAAACTATGTGTGTTTTTCAGGTGGTTGTCCAGGTCAAAGCAGTCATGAAACAAAACGCATGAAATATACTGTGATAATATATACTTCGACTCCTAACTCATTAACTTCCCTATGCCAATGTTCAAAACTATAAGCACTGTTCTTATTTTTCATTATTATAAGGTCTTATACTTGAACCCGTACTTTGTTAATGAATTAGTCCAGCCATGACAACCTGGGATACTTTCCATTCCTAATTGTTTGTTTGCATGTCACATGTCTTTTTGACAGATGGCTTTTGACTAGTGTGGCAATGTATGATATTCTAGAAATGACAAGCATGTGTCGACTTTAGAAGCATTGTCATTATCATGTCATTGTACATGTTTGGGCCTTAATGTGAGCCTTTGTAAAAGTGTCTGACAAAGTATCAGCCTGGAGAACAATATGAAAATATTCCATGAAGTTGTCTGCTTTAATTAGAGTAAGTGACTGTTGACAGGGAAAGAAAACTGGATATAAAGAAAAGTGAACAAAAAAGTAAAACATCTTTAAATGGATGCCATTTCAAATAAAGCGTGGTTAACTTAATTTAACATTAGATGCTACATATCAACTAGAGCATTAACAGCTCCCAATACTTTGTAAATGGTTTATTGACGATGAACATATGGCAGCATTCCATATTTAAACATTTCTTGCCAGTGTGCGTTTTCATTGTATTTATCTGACATGATTAAACGACCTAGTAAAACTACTGGTTCTAAGAATCTTTGTAAATTTTAAACTGAAATAAGTTAATTAAAGAAAAGAAAACAGAACTGTTTGGCCTAAAATATCAAGTTCTGTTTGTTAAATTAAACTCATAACTGTATTAAAATTAGTTATACAATGCAAATTTTACATTTGTTTAAAAATAGCCATTCTTGCATTTACGACCTTGAACACATTCAAACAAAGTGAAGACATCTGTACTTTGGTTACACTTGAATGATGTGATTGTAATCAAGAAACAAAACTTTTTAAGCACTACAATATGTTAACTTTTGCAAGCGGCAATTGAAACTTCAATATGCTAACAAACTATGCTAACAATAATATGCTATATGCGAACAAACTATGTTCTATGCATGATATTATTCAAATTAATCTTCAAACAAACCACCTTACTCTTGGAAAGCTCAAATGAAGATTTTTCATTATTTTATTAAACCTCTAGAGACATCATCCCCGGTTTTGCTGCAGGGAGATGTTGTTGGTGAATTGCTGCTCTGTCAATTCACCCCATGTTCCCAGGTGGCTGGCCCCTGATCGATTTGATTTAATTTATTGTATATTGCTATTGTAAGTAGGAGAGAAACTCTGTAGAGATGTGTTTGTGGCTCATGGTTAGAGACTAATTTAATATATGAGCTTCCCTTTTGTCCATTTGCTGCTAAATGAGAAGCACTCAAGTCTAATGTGGAAATTGTGTGTCCTTATTTTAATTTAGGCATTCACCTCCCACACTTGCATTTCACTCCAACTAGCAGCTTCTAATGTCTGCATGTCTTGAATGTAGATATGAAAATGTGCTCTATTAGCAATGCAATTCTACCATTATTATATCATATATAATTTCCTTTTCTTTTTATTACAATATTTATGCCACCTTTAGACACACATTGTCACTGTTTTATAAAACATTACATACTATGGGAACAAAGGGAACTGTCTTTGTGTGGACAACAATTAAACGAAAATCTTAGCATGGCACTTTGTCTGTGATACAGTTTATTTTGATTTAACAACCTAACACAATTGCAGAAACAGAAAACTAAGCCAACAATAAAAATAGCATGACTTTGACAATAAAACACTCCATAACAATCTGACAGTTTTTATTGCATATGGAAATGCTTTGTTTAAGTTTTAGTAGGGGATACTCTGGGAATTTTCATGCTGTCGAAGCTAGGTCTTATCTGGTATAACGAACTGAAATTCGATTAAACAGATGTGAGACTGCTGGGGTGTTTTATGCTCTGAGACACATAAAACTCAAGTGAAAGTAAATTTTTGCGTTCCCATTAGATTTTATTGAAAATAAAGAGTTATAGATGTCAAGATTGTTTTCTGTTCTGCTATTTCTTAAAGCACAGGTGAACAACTGTGGTAGTAAACCAGCAAGCTAATATAGATGAATACAAAACACTAATTTGGACCAGATAAGTCAGTCAGGCCAGGGCTGCCTACTACAAATACTTGCAATCAGATAGATAAATGAACATATTTAAAAATTGAAACAGGAAACAGTGCTGAAGTAGCTATCTGTTTATCAGCACTAGAACAGACTTTCAAAATATGTTTAATATATTGGCTGGTGAGTCTTACATCAATTCATATTGATTGCAACATTTAATCTATCTGTTGTCTAGTTTAGATTGGTTCTTGGCAACATAAAAATATAAAGACTATAGAAACTCATTATTATATTTTATTCTAAAGTTTGTATCCTAATCATTACCAGTGTTACTGGGTACACCTGAATTCGTAGTACTGTGTAAAGTAATCAAATTAAGAGATGTTCAGTCTTTGCAATATTCCCTATGGCCTGTCATGTCTTGTGTAATAATTGTATAATAGTCCTTTACTGGATACCAAATCAAACACATAAAAAAATTAATCACTTCCTTTTTTAATATAAATCTAAGTGAGAGATAGATTTATCAACTCGTTCATTTAGAGTCTTCAGAAGAATCATTCTGGACTCACTGTTTTTGTACTAAAGTAAACAAAGTATATTCTGGTGAATTTGTCACTGGCCAATGTAGCTGCACTTGCATGACATTTTTTGCATTCCTTTAATAACTGACTGCATTACTGCAGCCTTGATTTAAACCAGTTTCACATCACTTAGCATGTGTGTAGCACAAATACTTGACATAGCATAATAGCTTTCAGTAATATGTGCAAGCAAATGTTCACTGTTGTTTCTAAGTGTATAAAAAGATAATTTGCAACAATCATACAAATGTGTTCTTCTCATGAGCAGCCTTTTGCCATTCCAAATCTGAATACACGTAAATGATTCTTTTCTTAATCAATTTACACAACTTTCTGAGTGAATATTAATCTTGGACTAGTACGAGAAAACTCAGAGGAATTAAAATTTATAGTTGGAAAAGCTGTAAAAAGATGACGTGAAGTGAGTAATCTCCAGTAGAGGTCAGTAACATACTCCACATGCATATACTTGACTTTTCTCATTACCCCAAGAAACCATTGAAAAAGTGTTTTCAAATCTTTTTGAAATTACACGTATAAATACTTTAACAATAATCATCATATAAATACACATATTGGACTATTACTCTAATAAACCTCATTGCAAAAAAAGTTTTTTGTCACCAAAGACATAACATTCTTTTGCGTTTTGTTTAGTTGGCTAGCAATCAGCATTTTAGGTCATCCAATCTTGTTGATATCATTACGATTCCTACAAAAAAATCTGGTAAAACTTGATTTTGTCATAATTGTCTTTTAACTAATCATGTGATCAGTATCATGGAACATGTTAAAGTGGTCACCAAATACTTATATGAAATTATTATTTAAAGAATGACGTTTTTCTGTCATTGCAGTTAAAATGGTTTATTTGGCTCTCACTGGGTTTCTTTTTATCTATCAGATACTTTTTGCTTGACGTTTACATGGTTAAAGGACTGTCTATACCTAAAGTAATGTAAGTACAATACAATGATATATTTAGGCAAGGCAAGTTTATTTGTATAGCATTAAAACATAAAAAAAAATCTTCAAACATTCCTGTGTTCTAGAACCTACAGTACAAAAGGCTCATTTCTAACAGTTACAAACAAAATAATTAAAAAAAATAATTTAGTAAACTGATAATTTAGAGCTCAATCATAAGCACGTGAAGATTTTAACCTTGATTTAAATATTTGAGAAATTAGCTGTTTAGAATATATGAACTTATTTGGGGTCAGATCACATTGACATTATACAGCACATGAACATGTAAAAAGTATTTGTTGTACCCCTGAAAAAAGGGGGAAATAATCACAGCAAGAAGCACTGATGTTTGCTCATTGAAAGTTTTAACTGGAATGAGATGCAACGCAACTTCTCCAGTATAATCAATGAAGGCAAGATTATCGGTCTCCCCCTAGTGGTTCAAAACCTTTTTTTTTACCTGTGATCAATAATAACTAATAATTAAATGAGTTAAATAAACTGAACAGTAATGAATTTGCCAATGTTCAAAAACAATGTTTAACATTTTCAACTCTTTCAAACCTGTTTTTACTAGGGCCGGGACTTTAACGCGTTAATTTCGATTAATTAATTACAAAGATTTTAACGCGTTAAAAATTT
>JAOTRQ010102688.1:0-10114 GCA_028565875.1 Hoplisoma paleatum | reverse complement strand
TTTTGTGATCATGATTTATTGTGATCTGCAGCAGTATTAAAGGTAAAACTTCACTAATATGTATCCCGGTCTAAATGGTATTTTTAGTCGATTATTAGTCCATTAGTAAATGACGACCACTGGTCCACCAACTAAATCCTTGGTTGTGGACAGACCTAATAATAAATATATATATAATGTTGGCTGTGACTCGTGTGTTGAACGTCTCGTGTCGTGCTAAATTGGAATAGAAATGTGATATTATAAAGATAAATAACTGAAATGTTTTGTATGTTAGGTCCTGAGGGTTTGGGATCCACGCACATGTGCTAAACTCATGAAGCTGAAGGGACACACGGACAACGTCAAATCTTTATTAATGAACCGAGACGGTACTCAGGTACAAACATCACTCATTCTGGTGTGTGTGTGTGTGTGTGTGTGTGTGTGTGTGTGTGTGTGTGTGTGTGTGTGTGTGTTCACATTTCCATTGATCGTACACATTTACTTTACATATGTTGCTCAAACTTATTTAATAAACTTTGTGTCACTTTATAATCACTTTATTACTATTTGGACACAGTCACTTTAGATTCTTTACAATGTTTTTGTGTATATTTACAATATTTATTGAATATTTTAATGTCATGAACATTTATAAAAAAGTTTCACCTGGATTGAATTTGATATTAGAACCTGAATGATGCAGTACAGAGATTTTAATGGGATGGACCCCCCTCCCTCTCTCTCCCCCCCCCTCTCTCTCTCTCTCTCTTCCAGTGTCTATCCGGCAGTTCGGACGGTACGATCCGTCTCTGGTCTCTGGGTCAGCAGCGCTGCATCGCCACCTACAGGTTTCACGATGAGGGTGTCTGGGCGCTGCAGGCCAGCGAGACTTTCACGCACGTTTACTCCGGGGGGCGCGACCGCAAGTTGTACTGCACCGACCTGCGTAACCCGGACCTCCGGCTGCTCATCTGTGAGGAGGAAGCGCCCATCCTCAAGGTGCGTGCGCGCACACACACACACACACACACATCCCACAATGTTTAAATACAACAATTGTGCAATTTGGATCCACTGATCCTGTTTTGTTTTACACAGGACCCACACAGCGCCCCCTTCAGTACATTTCAAACGACTTGTATTAGAAAACCTTTTTGCTCCACATTCATGTTGTTTTTTTACATTTCTGGGTCCAGATGGAGCTCGACAGGTCGGCTGATCCTCCTCCAGCCATCTGGGTCTCCACCACCAAGTCCTGCGTCAACAAATGGGTACTAATACATCACTGTTACATCACTGTTACATCACTGTTGCATCACTGTTGCATCACTGTTACATCACTGTTGCATCACTGTTGCATCACTGATCACTGTTACATCACTGTTACATCACTGTTGCATCACTGTTACATCACTGTTACATCACTGTTGCATCACTGTTGCATCACTGATCACTGTTACATCACTGTTGCATCACTGTTGCATCACTGTTGCATCACTGTTGCATCACTGTTGCATCACTGTTGCATCACTGTTGCATCACTGTTACATCACAGTATGTGTGTGTGTGTGTGTGTGTGTGTGTGTGTGTGTGTGTGTGTGTGTATTGTCGCTCTCTCTCTCTTCCCCTCAGTCTTTAAAAGGGCTGCACAACTTCCGAGCGTCGGGCGAGTATGATAACGACTGTAGCGCCCCCCTCACGCCGCTGTGCACGCAGTCCGAACAAACCGTCAGAGGTGAGTCGCCACGTTCCTGTTCCACATCCTACTGGCTCACGCGATCCTGGGAGAAGCACCACCCATCATCAGAAACTCGAACGCCCTCTAGTTCACAGCACTCAGTCAGCGACCGATTGTGTGCCCGTCTCTGCCCTGCAGGTGGCGCCAGCATCGTTCAGTGTCACATCCTGAACGACAAGAGGCACATCCTGACCAAAGACACCAACAACAACGTGGCGTACTGGGACATCCTGAAGGTGGCGCATGTTCTCCAGAGTGAACGTTTCAATACTCTTGATTGATTGATTGATTTGGTTGTCGTGACGCAGGCGTGTAAGGTGGAAGATCTCGGCGCGGTGGAGTTCGACGAGGAGATGAAAACGCGGTGCAGGACCGTCTACGTGCCCAACTGGTTCTCTGTGGATCTGAAGACGGGGGTGAGTGGTGCAGAACACGGGTGGACGATCACGGGTGGGGTCGCCGGCGGGGTCGCGTGTGTGGCGGCTCGGTCGTGACATGTGACGCGTTTCGTTACTGGACAGATGCTGACCATCACGCTGGATGAGAGCGACTGCTTCGCTGCCTGGGTGTCGGCCAAGGACGCCGGTTTCTCCAGTCCCGACGGTTCCGATCCCAAATGTAACGCACACACACACACTCACTCTCTCTCTCTCTCTCACACACACACACACACACTGACGCGTCGTGTTGTTCATCGTTCGGCAGTAAACCTGGGAGGTCTGCTGCTCCAGGCTCTGCTCGAGTTCTGGCCCCGGACGCACATCAATCCCATGGAGGAGGACGACAGCGAGGCTAATCACGGTAATCCGGCTCACACACACACACACGTTTCCTCTGGTCGTCTCACCCCGTCTTTAATCTCCACCGCTGTAGTGAACGGTGAGCAGGAGAACCGGCTGCAGAAGGGAAATGGCTATTTTCAGGTGCCTCCACACACGCCGGTGATTTTCGGCGAGGCAGGCGGACGGACGCTCTTCAGGTAACCTCGCGGCTAATGCTAACACTAACGCTAATGCTAACACTGGCGCTTGGCACGTGTCTGTATTTCATTGTCACTTCCTTTTTGCGCAGGTTATTGTGTCGCGACTCGGGAGGAGAGACCGAGTCCATGCTGTTGAACGAAACCGTCCCACAGTGGGTCGTCGACATCACCGTGGATGTAAGTCCAGGTCGGGAAGGTCGCCGAAGGTCGGGTTCAGGACCGATGGGCCCTCGAGCGAGGCCCCGAACTTCACTGAGCCGGCTTTAAGTCGACTCTTTTCGTCACACTCAATCATACATTCTGTTACGTGTGTGAATGGTAACTGATGAAGGAAATTGATTTTGTCCGTTCGTAGAAGAACATGCCAAAGTTCAACAAGATTCCGTTCTACCTGCAACCTCACTCGTCGTCCGGGGCGAAAACACTGAAGAAGTAAGAATCCCGCATCACAGTCGTAGTTGGTCTGGATCGATATTTTTATTATAAATTATTATTATTTTTTTTGTGTGTGTGTTTTTAAGTTCTTACGACCTCTAGTGTTCAAACTATGCAAGTGCATCGAATGAGACTTTCTTTCTCTTTCTTTCAGGGACCGTCTGTCAGCCAGCGACATGCTCCAGGTGAGAAAGGTGATGGAGCACGTCTATGAGAAGATCATCAACCTGGACACGGAGTCTCCGGCCGCCGCCGCCGCCGCCTCATCCGGGTCCGAGAAACCCGGAGATCAGGAGAAGGACGAGGACGTGACCGTACTCGCCGAGGAGAAGATCGAACTCATGTGTCAGGATCAGGTACGTAACGTAAGCAACGTAAGAGTATCGTTACATCACTACCTGTCACAATACATCACATCCTGTCAGTCTGAAGGTCTTTTGATCTTATTCATGTGCAATATAGGAACATTTTGCACATTTCTGCAGCATTTTGGGGCTTTCGAAGAACGAAGAACGATTTCGAGCCCAAATTAAAAACCCGTCCTGTCTGTTTTTTATTGTACATGAAGATTTGATCTGTTTTTATTCTGATTTATTGCACAATAACATAATTTTATACGATTTTCAATGATGTTCAATGATGTAAAATCCAACCCACATCAGCCGAGGTTTAAGCCGTGTGTGTGTGTGTGTGTGTGTGTGTGTACACCCTCAAGCCGTGGATGCTTTCCGGGTATTTTAAGGGGGTAGACCTGCCAGCCAAGGACTTTCTCGAACCCTCATGAGTGCATCTAAGGAAGTGTGTAGATGTGTATCGATGGGACAATTTCACTCCAGTCTCAAGCTGATGCATGTTTTTGGGCTGTTGGAAGAAACTGGAAAGAAACCCACATAGACAAAGGAAGAACATGCACACCTTCGTTGCGATGAGGCGATTGTGTGTGTGTGTGTTAAATTTCCACCAAGACGATCAGTTGGTTGTAGGTGGGATCCCGAGAAGAACAACTTCCATACATGAAGCATACATACATGTATAGAGCACACACACACACACACACACACAGTATCATGTTCGAATCCCACTCAGCAGAAGGTTCGAGTCCTTTATTTGTTAATCCCGTACCTCTCGTGTTCCAGGTCCTGGATCCCAACATGGATTTGAGGACGGTGAAACATTTCATCTGGAAGAGTGGAGGAGATTTGACCCTCCACTACCGTCAGAAATCCACGTGACCCCCCGCAGAGCCATTCACCGACTCACCATCATTCACTTTGTACGGCGTTCCCGGTTTCGTTTCATCCTCGTTTTAAACGTTGTGTAGTTTTGTTCTGGCACTCGTGCTGGACGATGGACGGGCGGAGGGACCTCAGAACCACCCGCCGCATCTCCAACCTGCGTTTCTTCCTCAGATTTGTTTGTTTATGTAAATATTTTGTTTTTAAGTTATTAATGATGGCGGTTTACAGAAAGTATTTTTCTATCATCGTCTGGTTATAATGCTGAACTGTTGGGAAATAAAACACTTTAAATGTTATTCTAATGAAGTCTGGTGTGTTCTGGAACAAGGACGCCGGTTTCTAACCTCACCAATGCTGGGTCGCTGCTGTTGTGCCCTTGAGTGACGCCCTTATCCCTCAATTGGGACACACACACGTGTATATAATCATTCTTTATTGTTTTAGATTATTTATGATTACGGGACAGTGATGGTTCAGTAGTCAAGATACTCGGCTACAGATCAGAAGGTTGCTGGTTCAAGCCCGACTACCACCATGCACCTTTAAGTATTTAACCCCCCCCCCTCTTAAAAACATTAATGTTTAATGTTGCTAAAAACTCGAAACCTTTAATTTGCCGACTTCACGACGATGTGCTTCATTGGTGCCATGGCTAGGCTGGGTGGTGCCCACTGCTGCCCCCTAGTGTGTGTTTCAGTGCATGGATTGAGTTGAATGTTTTTCTTGATACTCGTTTTTTTTTGGTCGTTTGTTTTATTAAAAGTATTTAAGAAAGGAAACCGTGGAATTTGGGAGCAGTAAACCTTCAGTCACTGCACCAAATCCTTCCCGCCGTTTCCTCTTCCTTATATAAATGTATTTTTGACGTAACCAGGTGTCGGTACTTCACGCCGCCCGGTCCTGGCACATCTCTCTGATCCTTTCTGCCAGCTCTAGGCAGTGCAGGATCCTCCGTTTCTCTGCCCCGAGTTCCTCCGTGGGTACGGCGCCCTGCAGCTTGTGTCCAAAACGTACCAGGTCCTGCATGAACAGGCCCACGGGTTCCCGGACGCCGGCCGGCAGCTCGCTGATGGTACAGGTGGTGAAGCGCAGGTGAATGCGTTTGGTCCGGCCCAGACCCTCGGCGCGCTCCTCCATCCAGGTCAGAGGCCTGAGGGAGAGTCGGGGGCGCACAAAACACGTCGAGTAACATTTAAACATACAACAGCTTCTTTAGCACCCCCGAGACGTTCGGTAGAACCTCCGACACCCCGTTGTGAACTTACTTCTGATCTTGGGTGAGTAAACGTGCCGTCATCTTCATTTGCCCCGTCCCGGGTTCCTCCACCACTGTCGCCGCCTGGACACTCAGCTCCCCGAACAGATCCACCAACCAGGTGAGACGAGAGATGCCGCTGAACGAGGGGAAGCCGGAATCGCTCTTCGCTGCCCCTGCTGTTCAAACACCACGACAAAAATCTCAGTGAAAAGAAGTGAATGGAATTCTCAGTGAATCGTTCCGAGTGGATTCATGGACGGGAGGTGAGCAACCTGTGAAGTGAAGGCTTCCTTCTTCCAGCTGCTTTCCAGCCACGTCCTTCTTCAGCTGCTTGAAGTCCGGCGTGAGGAGCTCGATATGTTCCTCGTGAAGAACCAGACCTGCGTACACGGACACGTCTTCAGATCTTCCATCCTCACCTTCATACACTCGGACCCGTGCCGTAAAGTCTCACCTTTCCGCTGGGCTAAATCCCAAAGTTGAGCGGCAGCCCGGTAGTCCAGGGTCATGGGATATTCCACACAGACGTGCTTCCCCGCCTGCAGGAACCTCCTGAGAGACAGAATAAAAAAAACAGAAATCTCGCACGGGTCAAAACCAAATCATCTGCATGTCATAACACACGAACCGGTGAAGAAGAGGAAGTGAAACCTACAGTACATGAAGACATTCTGTGTAGCGCCCGTGCTAATCCCTGAACACCCATAGAACCCCTGTACATCCATGTACCCGCTGTAGATCCATGTGACCACTACATCCATGTACCCGCTATAGACCCATATAAACCTGGTATACCTCTGTACACATATGTACACCCCCTGTAGACCCATATACACCCCTATACATCTGCATATACCCATATACACCCCATATAGACCCATGTACACCCCTATACATCCACGTATACCCATATACATCCGTGTACACCCCCTGTAGACCCATATACACCCCTATACATCCATGTACACCCCCTATAGACCCATATACACCCCTATACATCCGTGTACAACCCCTGTAGACCCCTATACATCAGTGTACACCCCCTATAGACCCATATACACCCCTATACATCCATGTACACCCCCTGTAGACCCATGTACACCCCTATACATCCGTGTACAACCCCTGTAGACCCCTATACATCAGTGTACACCCCCTATAGACCCATGTACACCCCTATACATCCGCGTATACCCATATACACCCCCTATAGACCCATGTACACCCTTATACATCCGTATATACCTATATACATCCCTATACATCCATGTACAACCCCTGTAGACCCATGCACACCCCGATACATCCGTGTACACCCCCTGTAGACCCATATACACTCCTATAAATCTGCGTATACCCATATACACCCCTATACATAAGTGTACACCCTTATACTCCCCTGTAACGGATGGAATAGTGCACGTATTTAGGCGCATTACCTGATATATTCTTCGTGGTTGCTGTTTTCCGTGCACACGAACACGACCTGGATGTCGTCGCGCCTCAGCGCCTCCTCTAACGTGAGCGGCCGGACCTCCTGTTCCTCCAGAGTCCTCCTGCAAACCAGAGATAAACAAAAACCCACTGGAATGTTCTTACTCATAAAAGATCAGACTTTAATTCCGTACGTGTTTCGCTGCCTAGCACGAGAACCGCACAGTCCAGTCGAATAACCGAGTCGTTTCCCCGGAGAACCGAACGTCACGAACACGACACACTGAGTGTGAGGATCACGTGTTCAATCTAAAGATCAGCGGTAAGATTTTACACTTTCTGATTCCGATGTTATTAACTGTTAATACATAATTCATTTGGTGTCCTTGTATCTGTCTATCTGCCTGTCTAACTCTCAGCAGTGAGCACAAATCCAGATGTGAATCCACCGCCACACATACAGATGTTTATGCTTTCAGGAGTGGGTTAGTGTGTGGTCTTAACTCGGCAGTGACCACTTACCTGGACACGAAGCCCCTCAGAGAGAAGATCTCCGCAGCGCTGGAGGGCAAGGGTGCGAGCAGGTCCCGTATCCTCGCCCGTCCTGCTATACCGACACCCACCACCACACACCCCAACATGTCACCTGTTCAACAGATACAACAGATACACGTTTCCCATTCATGTCGTCCCTGTATGTCTACAAACTGTGGGAACTGTCCCGTCTTATCTACGGCCTGAACACCACGTGGACGTTGCTGATAAGATTTAAAGCAGTCGCGCCTTCCTAACGACATTATCGACTAGTTAAGCACTTCGTTAGGAAGACGTGGGCAGAGCAGGCGGTGATAATGTGCCACAACTGAAGTTATTTAGGCATCTTTATTCGTAACATAATGAAATAAAAATAAACAAGCACTATAAGCCGATGAGGTATAAAATAAAGTCGAATTACTCGTGTAATGTGTACAAGACCGGTTGCGTTGATCGGATCACCGTGTCGGATATTCAGTCGGATAATTTGGGGTCGTTAATCGTCACATGAACAGTTCAGGAGTTTCTGTATCTGTTGGTTCCGTATTTTGTAAAGTTGCTTTGAGACGATGTCTGTTGTAAAAAACGCTAAATAAATAAAGTTGACTTTGACTTGAACAAATTATGAATTAGTCGGCACGTTTTAAGCTTTTTAACAATAGAACTACCAAACCGCTGCCATTTGGCAATTATATCTTTAGCTCCCAATGAAATGCCATTTGGCAGGTGTGGATAGAACTTCATGCCTCCAGTGTTATTGAAGTAAAACACTGTCTCTAATACCACATCCAATTACAGGCCTTGACACTTTAGGACTACACCATCTCTAATTCCTCACCCTCTTATGGGCAGAGAACCATCACCCCCTTTTATAGTTTTGGAGTACACTGTTTCTAATACCCCATCCCTTCATGGGCCCTCACACCCACTCCTTAAAATGTAAGAGTACACCGTCTCTAATACCATATTCCTTCATGGGCGGCGATTCCCTCTCTCGTTTTAATTCTGGTTGCATCCCCAAAAACGTGGGGTATTAAAGTCGGTGTTATAAATTAAAGGAGTGGGGGGGGGGGGCGGCATGTTTTTGCTTGTAATTTGCTTGTGGTTGGAACGTTGAGGTATTACAAACGGGATTCAACTTATGTTGTCTGTTAATTAATACCCTACCAGGTTATAATTTATTAGGGTAGTGTTACGATCAATGAGATGATTCTATAATGCTTCCAATATTGAAGCAGTCATGAAAGCAGCACAGCGTAAAACACGGTTAACACACACACACACACACACACACACACACACACACGTCATTACACTGTTTCCCGTTACCTCAGTGTGAACAACATACAACTATTTTAAAACTGAGACACATAAACTTGTTTGACCATGCTGGCTTGTAAGAGACAATCATTACTTGGGAGTGGGTTAAATAGGGTGTTATCTGAAAAGACATGCATAACAACAGACGACTGATCGTTTTCCAATGTACGTATAATAAGAACTCATGCACGAGTCCTGAGAATTACTGTCTAAGTGTGACGCAAGACTCCTCTGTCACCATTACACAGGACTGCACCTCGTGTACTTGCTCTCCTAGTGTATGAGTCCTGAGAATCATCTTCAATGCATGTGTGAGTTTAAAAGAGACGAACATTTGCTTAAAATAAACTAAGTGTTTTTAGGTTTACATACAGTTTATTTACTGTTTCTTTATTGCAGCTTCCAAAGCCGCCCTCTTGCAGATATTCACCCACTTCTTAAATACACCCTCTTTACTTAGGACTAGGACTCCACCGTCACAGATAATCTCACTGTTCAGACTGTGCTGAACTCGTGCACGAGGCTTGAGAATTTCTGTATGACCCAGGACACTTTGTGACACTTTGTGTACTTGCCCTCTCTGGGCCTGTGCATGAGTACTGAGGATCATCTTCATGTGTCGTTATCACAAGCCAAACACTCTGCCTGTCCTGTTATTGCACTTTCACTCATTTAAGAAGGGGAGGGGCTGTTACACCCTACGAGAGGAAAGGTTAGTGTACTACTTACTTAATTTAAAGGAGAGGGGTCGTGTCCCATAACAGGATGGGGGTATCGGGGGGGAAACGGTGTGCGGGTCTGTGTTATGGGCTATTAGAGATGGTGAACTCCTAAATTAAAAGAGGAAGAGTGTCATGGCCCATGAAAGGAAAGGGCTGTTAGAGGTGGTGTAATCCTTACTAAAGTGGAGGAGGTCACAGCCTATGTGATATGATATGATATATAATTATATATATAATTAATGATATGAGGATTGGGTTTGATAAGTTATAATTGGATACAGTTAGTTGAGGTTTGATGTATCGGCCGAACCATCAGTTTTCTGAACTTAATAGTAAATTCTGTTTTACTCCAACAATGTGAGGGATGTTTACATCTGGTTGTTTTCAATGAAGCAAAACCAAATAAATCATATAAAAAATACATGATTCAGTTTATTCAGACAGAACATTCAAATGTATTCAACTGAA
>JAOTRQ010102668.1:0-10116 GCA_028565875.1 Hoplisoma paleatum | reverse complement strand
AATTTATTGGTAACTTTCACTATTATGAGCTGTTTTTGGAACAGGCCCGCGGGCGACTCATGAGGTCCTCGCGGGCACCACGTTGGTGACCCCTGATATAGACTATATTGCCAAAAGTATTCGCTTATCCATCCTAATGATCATAATCAGGTGTTTGAACCACATCCATGGCCACGATTATCTGGTGTGGATGGACTGGACTGGCCTGCCCTCAACCTGAGTCCTGACCACGGCACATTAGAAACACTTTTGGGATGAATTAGAGCGGAGACTGAGAGCCAGGACTTCTCGTACCAGCATCAGTATCTGACCTTACAAACGAACTTCTGGAAGAATGGTCAAGAATCCCCAAAAACACACTCCGGAACCTTGTGGACAGACTTCCCAGAAGAATTGAAGCTGTTTTAGCTGTAAAAGGTGGACCAACGTGATATCGAACCCGATGGAATAAGAATGGGACGTCACTTAAGCTCATATGTGAGCCGAGGGAGGTGAGCGAATACTTTTGACAATATAGTGTAGGTGTGTTAGCCAATGAATTGGCAAAAAGACATGATGATGATAGTTATAAAAGACCACCTGGAGAACATCACTAGTATTAAATCCACATGTGACTGTCTTTAATGACAGGTTGCTTCAAATTTGATTCTCAAGAGGGGGCACAACTCTTCACAAGTCTTCATTTAGCATCATCCGTGTTATAATAACGAAGGGAAAGAAGATAGATGTTCTTAATATTTGTGACATACTTCATATGGTTGTACTAAACAGTGCCGAATCCAGTATGGTCGGCACTGTATAAATAACCGGCTATTACATAATAGCATCTGACAAGTGAAGTGAATCATTTGTTAGTGAGTGGGATATATAAGGCAACAAGTGAACATGTTATTGTTTAAGCGATGTATGGACTTGAGTGAGTTTGACCAAACTGTGACACCAAGACTCCAAAATTGTAGCTCTTAAAGGGTGTTTTCGGTCTGCAGTGGTGAGCATCTGGGTGGCCAAGGCTCATTGCAACATGCAACATGCAACAAACAAGCTACTGTAGTACAAGGTGCATTGTGCGTTAATACATTACCTTGATACATTAGTATCAATGAAGATGTTTATTACACTAATTAGCTTCTGTTTATGAACACCAGTCTTAGTTTATTACTTCAATGCTGATTGTAAACCTACGCAGCACAAGTAAGGTTCTGGACACTGCTTGAAAGTTTAAAGACACTACAAAATGTCACTATTTTATTTCAGACATAATCGTTACGACATTATGGTCTGTACTCACGATCAGATGCTTGTTTAGGTAGGCCGTGGAATAATGCCAGCAAAGGCTTAGATGTCAGACCATCCTGCTTTAAACTTTGAGCACTGGGCCAATACAGAACTGTCTAGGTTGGAATTAAAGGTGAAAGAAAAGTGCCTCCTGGGCTATAATGTGATTCATGTAGCATTTTGTTCCATCTGTAATTAATTCTCAATTAGAGTGAGCTGCACAAAGGCTTGACACCAGAGACTGGTGGGAGGGGAAAGTGAATGAAGGGGTCCCTTTGGAGTCTCATTAGTAGATTTAAATTGATCTGATCCAGCTGCACCATAACAAAGAAGGAAAGACTCTTAAACTTACTTTTCTAAAGCAAAAGAGGCTAAAAAACACTTGAAAAACAAAGACGACATCTGCGGCACAACATACAAAATAATTCTATTAAATGGGGGAAAATAGCAGAAAGAAAAAAAATAATTAAGAATTAGGATATTTTTATAATAATAACTTTATCATTTTCATCAAATGTTGAATCATCAGGAGTTTGGCAAAGGCAAATTTACTTTTTCTACTATATATAATATAATAGTTCCACATTTATTCCAATAGTATGAACCGTTTCATCAAATGTTTGAGATGTTTGAAGTTTTGTCTTACAGCTTAACATTTAATTCCCTACATTTCAGGTCTGCGACACATTCCGACAAGAAAGCATTTATTCCTCGGTTGCTTTTCACGTCATTTCAAAGATATTCAGGTTCCGAGCATACCAAGGTGTTTTTTTTATCTCATTTTTCTTCTCACGCTGTGCAACAATACAAGGTTGTTGTCACAATTTTCGATGTATACTTTTTTCCCTCTAATTTACAAATTCTTTATTTAAAAAATCAGCAAGGCCTGTTCAGTACCTGTACTTGTAATGTCTTCAGGTCAGCCATGAACCGTGCTCCGAGCAGCTTGATTTAAGGGTGTCTCTGTGTGTCTTTGTGTCGTGGTATCATGACAATGGGAAAAGTACACACATTCCACAATGGCTCAGTGGGTTAAGCATCTGCTTTGGAGAGCTGAGTGGTTTGAATCTTACTAACATATTCAAGGTTGTCCAAGGGACAGTGTAGCCTAGTGGGAGGGCTATGAACTCAAAGGTTGGGGGTTCAAATCCAGGCTCTGCTACACAGCCACTGCTGGGTCCTTAAGCAAGACTCTTAACCCTGTCTGCTCCAGGGTCCCAACACCGTACGTTTGCTGACCCTGCGCTCTGTTCTAAATTTCCAGCTAAGTTGGGATATGTGAAGAAAGACATTTCGTTGTCTGTATATCTGCATAAGTGTAATGACATATAAAAAGCAAATTATGATAAATTATTTCCACTATTTAAAGGTTCTCAGAATCAAATCTTAATGCTGCTGGGCATGTGGAACCGAAAACTTCTTTATCGTACGAGAAACTAAACTAATAAGTGGTATTTGTGTGTGTAGTTAAACAGTGTAATGATTAACAACGGCTTGCCCAATTAATCCCATACCTGTGTGGCTTAAAGCTCAACGTTTGTGTAGAAGACCCTAATGCACTGGATTCCTATTAGATAAAAGCAAAAGTAAATATGTGAAACCTTTCTAATCGCTTTAAGGAACATCAGGTTTTAAAAAATACTTTTTCTTCACTCCTTAAAGACTTGAATACTAAATACTGGCCGTGTTCAAAATCATTAAAACCACCTGCTGGCACGAGATATTTAATTAAAATAACATTATTATCTATTTGTTTTACCTCATTGCGTGGCCCCCGTCCCAACTTTTTGAAATGCCAGCACTGTTAATTACACAAAACAAAATATCTTCAGTTCACACCATCTGTAATGTAAGTAAACGTGAATATGAAACATTTTAATGAGCATTTTCCATGCTGTCATAGATCGTACGGATTACCGTCGTGCAGACTTTCTCATTTCTTAGCGTAGTTCAAAGCATTCAGTTCAAAAGATTCACCACATCTCATCAAATGTTACTCACAACACCCTGGGCAACGCTTTCCAAGCTCACGAGGGATGAGTATGACTCAATGACAGTCTCACTTCCTGACACACACTTATTTTTTGTGTTGTGTTCCAAGCTGTTGTTTTCTGAAACACAGTTGGAGAATGGTAGTGACATACTGGTTTTTGTTGCTGTGAAAAACATTAACGTGTCAAGTTTTGTTCATAGGCGCTATGGCACCGTTCTGGTTGTTTTGTCACTACAGGAGTTCTTCTGTTTGCTTCCTGTGGTCTGTGTTTTGGGCGGTGAACTGAGAAGGTTCGATAAAAAAGAACGTTTGTAATAGCAACCAGTCCCCACAGCGGATTGTGGTGGGCATCGTTGAATTGGCACAGTTTATATGCTGGATGCCCTTCCTGACACAACCCTGCCTATTTAGCAGACATGGTCTGGTGGTTAGAGAACTGCGCGTGTGATCGGAAAATTGCTTTTTTCAATTCCGAGAGTCGACAGGCCGTGACTGAAGTAACTTTGAGCAGCACACAAACTCCTAACTGCATCCTGGGCACCTTGGCTAATCCTGTTCACTGTGCCGAGCATGTGGGCTCAATGCTGCCCCCCCTCCCCCAGATTGCAGAGGAATAAAAGCACAGTGTATAAAAGCACAGTATTCTAAATAAAAATATAGATTTAGCTAAATAAAAGACCAGAAAAGACCTGGATTGCCCCGGTTGGGAATAAAATTCCCCACTTTCTTGCTAAGACATGACATGAAGTCAACCTAAAAATATTTAACCAAGTCCGCCGCCCTGATCTTAACCCAAAATGACTATATCGGTCTGCATAGCTTCTTATGTCTACATTTACATCAATGTGTATTGGTCTGGTATAACAAGGAAAAAGGAAAGCACCCCAAAATATGTATAAACCATAAATCTGACAGATACAGTAAGGTACACTAAAGGGTTAAACATAGTGGTTTAAATGTCAGAAAGAGACAACAAAAGCAAGGTAAAAGTGTGAGAGATTTAGTTTTATAGCTCAGTAGGTACCAGAAAGATTAAATGTCACTCTCTGGTGCATTTATACTGCATTACAACAAGCTCGTCACTTTATGACTGGTTCCTCTTAGCAGTATTCACTCACTGAGACATCAACTCGGCTGCATTAACACACCCATCATCTTTTGTTTTCCACCACATAATTTGTCACATAAAAGCACTTTCCAAGCAAGCCGTTACAAAAGCTTGTTACAAATCTTGCCTGTCGATTATACAAAACAACCGGAAAATACAGCAATTTGAATTTGCTGCTTAGCTGGTAGTTTGCTAATGGATTACTGTAAAAAGTGTAACAATGTTAGGCAGGTATTGAAAAACAAAATGCTACTTAGTCACAGATGATTTTCCAGATCTGCCGCTGGGTAAAACAGACCGGGGACTAAGATAATTTCTTAAAATAGAAACTTGGAACAAGTCGAAAGCTTTATGTCCATAATTAGCCTGTATTAAATGAAAAGGGGTTTTGTGGCAAACACCTACTAAAAGCATCCATACTGCCAATTAAATGCTAGATTAGAAAAAAAAATATGTTGAATGTTAGGAGAAAAAAAACTCAGTCCATTTCGATAATGCGCCTGTAGACCTGGACTCAAGTGCTCCACGGATTGTTATAATAGGCACTCGAACATCCTGTACCATCAGTAAATCTAGCAGAAACGTCCAGCTTTTTAAACCTATTTAAAAAACGGTAATGGTCCTGGAAAACTGGGTTTTATCTCCACTTGTGGTCATGGTTTGTTAGAACTGTAGCACTTTCTCTACATGCCTGTGTGGCTTTGTCTGGTGGTTTGGATTCTTTCCACTTCCTAAATATACAAATGTACTTATTTGAAATTGCTCTTTGCTGCGCATGTGTGTGTAATTGAATTCCGTTTGTGTTATTTGTGTTTGTGTATGTGTGTTACTCAATATCAATGGATAAATACATTAAATTACATGAATAATTATTAGTTTATTACCAAAATACCAAAGATCAGGTCATTTTCAGGCATGTTTACGTTGTGTCATTTTCACTACCCGTCATGGTCAGTAATGCAGTGAGTCTGTTATATACCTAAAACACTTTTGAAAAAAATGCTCCATTACATTTCAGAGTGATAAACATTTCCTAACTCCTCCAAAATAAAACTGCAGTGTTCTTTTATTACCTATTGATAAGCAATGTTTTAAACGGGGTGTATTATTTCTCTTTTAAAACAAGTTCAAATAGGTCTACGAGCTCTACAAGACACGTCTGTGTCATTCTTTGCACAAAATCTCTCTTATAAAGAGATATTAATGGTTAAATTCACTCACATTCTGTTGTATATTCTACGTATATACGTCATATATTCTGATGAGCTGTTGCCGGAAACGCTCCACCATCATCGAGTTTACATTTGAACCATGTTTAATAAATGTGAAAACATCAGAAGCTTTTTAAACAAGCATTACTGTCATAAAATATGGAATAAGTCATTATTATTATGTACTTACGTGTCCGTAGTTTCAGAACAGCATGTCATTTAGTGGCTATAACGTTCACACACAAAACCTCCTTAAACATTATTATCAACTGTTCTTAGGCTGGGAGAAGCTGTGCATCACATTACATTAAGGTTCCTGTGGGACTTAACCTGTAATCGTACCACCATACCACTCGGCATCTCATGAACTGATTTAAAATCAACTTTTATAGAGTTCTGGTCAGTTCTACTTAACGAACAATGACAAGCAAAGCATTCACACCCTATCATCTAAGCTGTGGAAGCAGCATTAATTTAAGAACAAAAGGTTGTTATTCACGGTTAAAAGCTGATGACAAAGCACCAGAAGCAGGTTTGTTGCCATAATTACCATCATTTTATTTTGCGAGCATTCATCTGCAACAATCATGTGACAGAGTATAACATTTGAGTGTTTATGAAATGAAATCAGCAGGTTTTCCTCTCCTCTCAATTCTCACATCTTGTCCTTAATGCTGAATTTAAAGTATATTAAGAAGGTTTTTATAGATTATGATATATACTTATGTGACATGGCTAAACGAAAAAGATCTGATTACTTTTTCACACCAACATATTGTATGATGTAAAACCGGTGCTTAGCTAAATGATCAAAATCGCGTTTAAATGTATTTAATTCTAAACAGCATTCGTTTGAACCTTTCAGACTCATTTTTGATTCAGAATCCTTAATTCATTTGCTCTTTGTGATATACTTGAATCTGGGTCAATTAAAACCCTTATTCAGTAAAAGAAAGCCTATTCAGTGTTGCTGAATTGCTTCTATACCCGAGCCTTATAATTTCAGTACTGTGATTCTTTTTTATTACTTTGGATGCCACATTTTAATATTGAACATGAGTACTAAAACATAAAGACTTAAAATGCTTTACCAAGGTAGAACAATACAATGGCTAAAATAACTAAAGTGTCCAAAGTTTTTGAATCGAGGCTACAAATGGAAGACAAAATAACTGGTAGTACTGATATGGCTATCCCAGAGTTATCCCAATTTTCTGTGAAACCCAGTTCCTTCTAAACAAGTGAGAGATGGCCATGCATAAAAGACAAACCCTACAATTATATCTAGTGACGCCTCTGGGAAACGGGCTAGCTCACTCATCTAGGGTAGTGCTGTTATTATTAACTGAACGTTCAACAATGCAAGGTGAGGTGTAATGAAACTGAACCAGACCAAGCTGAGCATCACCATTTTAAAAAAAACTACAGACTGTCACACACACAAAATCTTGTATTTAATGAATGAGTTTACTCATGTTCAAGAACACATGTACAGTAAACATCTGAAGATATAGTTTTCTAAAATTTCTACTCTAGAAAATGTTCGGATATGAAAAACTGATGAATGCGATTCCATCCTATTCGAAAGAACTGGTTGCTCTGTCTGTGTTCCATAAATGCAAAATGATGTCTTCAAACCCCCCGACCCTAACATAGCTAACATAAGACAGGTTAATAAGAAGCTTCTGAGTCATTACAGACCCAACCATTTTGTTATATATCTGTCACATCACAGAACTTGAATAAACACCCATTCAACCGTTCGATCACCTTTAAGAGAACATGTCAGTCATCTGTGCTTTCTTGACCCAAACGACACCGACACCCATAACTGACATGGTGAATGAAGCAAGATTCTGTAACAGGATGACTTAGACTTGCTTTGATTCGATTTATTCTAGACATGAAAGGTCTAGACTAGTCTGGAAAGGAACTATGAAAGGACTTAACTAGCCAATTACCAGCCAAGTAGAAGATGTTCCATGGTGGAAGATGTTCCAGCAGGGCGGAACGTTATAGACAGCTAAAGCTAAAAGCTAAAATCTTACTTTGAAGAAAGGAAACATGCAAGGGGATATTGACTTTTTTGCTTCAAGTTGATAAATACTAAATTTAATGGTTGGAAGATTTTTTTTGAAGTTAAGCACCCATTTTCGACATTACAGTTACAGTGCTTATCAAGAATGCAATGGCTCTGCATATTTTTTTATCCTAATTAAATGTAATCCCCTATACAGGCACTTTCAAAGTAAACATGACCCAGTTTGACAAGTTCCGTACTGTAGCTACTTTTCATATCAATAAAAAAACCTTTCAATCAGCTTTGCTAATCTTTTATTTTGCATTTTATCTCTCATGTGCTTCAAACCACTATCGCTTTAAATGGCTTCTTACATCAACTGTTCATGACTGTTCACTTTCCGACTCAAAAGAAATAACTCTCATTTGCTACATTATAAAGACTTGTAAATGGAAGAAAATTGTCATGGGATGACCTGCTCTTTGTGGAACTGAGACGCCGGAGGTATAATGAAGTTACGCACCAACTATTTTCCCTGTTTTTATGAAAAACAGTGTTTACCTAAATGATTGTGCTTTCAAAACATTTCCATTGTTATGGGGGCATGGTTCTCACCAACAGCATTTCAAAGCACCTAGAGTCAGGTAGTTAAAGAAGACTAAAGTAACGACCAATCTAAAGACAATAGTAGTGAATACTATTCTTGTTCTTGTGAACGAGTATAAAGAATTATCCGATTCATCAACACTGGTGCAATAATACCTGGCAGAGCAAAACGATCGCCAGTCGAATCGTAAAGCCAAAAGGATTGCCAGACGTGCTTATATAACGGTCTCAAATAAGTCAACTTCAGACTGCAGATTTTATACGACTTTGCGATGGCTCTCTTCTGATATTGCTCATGTAAACATTCATGTCTGTCCCATATGCAATATTGCCACAGCTTAAAGCAAAAGTGTCAAATACAAAGATGTTTAATCATTATTATTGTTACCATTGTTACGAGGTCATGATTCGAGGTTCACCAAGATGTCTAATCATTGTCAATCATTGTTTTGAAATTTCCCTCTGGTATCAATAAAGTATTTCTAATTCTGATTTTTTTGAGTACTTATCAAGCCGAACTTATAATAATTGTATGATACTCTTGTGGCATCCCCATCAACGTGATATCTTTTTCATGTGATGTACCTGAGATGCTTTGATCTCTGTCGTCTAGTCATCATAATTTGATCCTTTTCAATCTCATTTAAACCCTTACGCTTGGCTATTTGTTCCTGTTTTAAAAGGTGGTGGTGGTGGGGGGGGGGGGGTGCTAACTTGTTGTTTAATATAT
Organism: Hoplisoma paleatum; assembly: GCA_028565875.1. Lineage (NCBI taxonomy): Eukaryota > Metazoa > Chordata > Actinopteri > Siluriformes > Callichthyidae > Hoplisoma > Hoplisoma paleatum. The sequence continues at coordinate 1,173 of JAOTRQ010102668.1, read as the reverse complement.
CCCAAGATAATCAGTGTCGTTCACTTTACCAGTCAAGTGAAGTTGTCTCTAGACAAAACAATGATCTAGTCATTTTTATGAACCAGCACCAAACAAGGAGCACCACATGCTCATGTGTAGTCTTTATATTTACACTAGCTAGCAGTAGTCGTACCCACAGTCCTACCATGTAAGGAAAGTTGTGCTGTGCCCTATCCATCCTAATACTCCAGCGCTCATGCTGCCACCACAAAGACTCATGGGGTCAGGCTGTGGAAAGTGCAAAATGAAAATGAAATTAAACCCTATCCGAACTTTTTACCGGACACAAAGCCTGCTCGGTAGCACCACTGAGATTTGAATTGGCATGATGAAGTAACGTATTAGACTGTTTTATCACTTCTCTGGGCCAATTGTATCTGTAAAGAGGTCAGTCATACAGGTAGAACCACTGACACATCTGGTGGGCTTCAACATTAAACAGTTTCATCACCTGAGATGTTGTTGATGTTGACATCTCAGAACTCTTGAGTACATTGTTGGTCTTAGTCGGCAGATATTATTTTATTTAATGATAATGTATTATCACTAATGTGCAGTAACAGTCTGCATGTCTCCATGCACAGACAAAGCTAATCATGTTTGTATCCATATATAACCTGTCAATGGTCCCTCTGTGTATTTGAACCCAGCTGGTTTGGACCAGCCTAATTTCTAATTCCTTCTGAGACATTTGTTGTCTGTACTAATATATTGTATTATGTCTACCAGCAACTAACATAACAATATAACGTGAAATGAAATAATTAATGAAATAAAAGAAAAACATGAATATATTTATGTTTTGTTTGCGTGACAAATACATCATGTATTTGTATACTTATAATATAATGTAGGCGTATGCGATCAAATATAGTTTACCATAAAAGGTCACAAGAGAAATGTCTTATTTTATTATTCTATTATTACAAAGTTACAGCATTCTATACATCATGTTTCTTTGTTTGATTACGTTCACTTGGGGATTTAGATCCACAAAACCTTTACTGCTGTCAGATCTAAATGCCTGAATTATGGTTGCATCTAGATCAGGGGTCACCAACGTGCCATATTTTGGATATTGATATTTATTTGTTTCCTACCTTGTTAAATTATTGTTGAAAATTATTGTGAGAAATCATTTACATGATCAGC
>JAOTRQ010102667.1:0-20079 GCA_028565875.1 Hoplisoma paleatum | reverse complement strand
CACACACACACACACACACACACACACACACACACACACACACACACACACACACCCACACACACACACACACACACGCACACACACACACACACACACACACACACACACACAGCCACACAGCTCCATTCGATCAACGAAGGCTTCAAAACCTTCAGAAGAACCTTATCAGCCCGTAAAGGTGGCACAGATACAAGTACGACATCTGGTGGTTAGTGATTATTGTGTAAACATTGGTTCAGATTTTAGAGTTTTTGACTTTTTTGGAACTCTGGACTTTTGATGAAAAGGTTATGGGTTCTAAACCGACCACCCAACATCAGCTTAGCATTCAGCAACTACTTGTAGATGATATAAGTTCTTATTAAATGCTTGTTAAATGTTTGGAAGGTTTCCTGAACGGCCGGTTTCAATCCTAGGCAAGAATTTCAACCCCAGCCCGCCCCTGTCCTCGTGTATATACATGTTTATACTTTATTGTATATGAGTGTAAATTTAATTAATATGTTAATCAAAACAAAACTTTCCCAAAAATTAGTTTAAAATGTTATTTTAAAGTTACACCACAGGTGGCAGAACACGGTACTATAACTAAGCAAACACTACCAGCAACAGAAGAAGACGAAAGATATTTAAGGGTTGTGTTTAAAACTACACAACTTGAACTACGTAGTGCACTAAAGTCGTAACGCTGATTTGACCGTTGACGCTATAAAGACCATGTGAAACATTTACATGATTTTAAATCGTTTAAATGTTGACATTAAATGATTCTATTTTAATAATAAACTGTGTATGCTTGGCAATACAAGGCGCTCGTCGTGCACTTTAAAGTGCGTAGGGATTAGGGAGGCTGATGACATTTGAACGAAACGTCCTTAAATTTTCGCGACTGGGTAACAAATACAGCATGAGTGTTCATATTTACACTATATAGGGAGCGTAATACAGCAGCCTAAAGAACCTATAAAGTGCACTTTAGATAGAATATGTGTCGATTGAGGATTCTGCCAGCGCAGTTCAAATATTGTATAATTTTGTTTCTCAATGCTTTGCGCGTATTTTAACTACTTCAAATACAACTAATAGTAATACAAATACTAATTAAAATTAGTATTATACGTATTATAATAGACGAATCAGCTTCTTGTGGTAATTATGGATTTATCGTTTGATGAATCAGAAGACTGGTTTCTAGAGTCGTTGCACATGTAAGTAGTTTAGGAATATGGTCATAATGTTTTGCCTGATTAGTGTGTATTGGTGCAGAATTTGTCTTAATGTTGTGTTTACTTTATTTATTGTTTTGTAGGTACAAAGACCTGCATGTTTTTCACCTGGAGCATCCGACCAAAATCATCGAGTGGACTGGAGAAAAAAGTAAAATATTCTTTTGTGTGTCATTTCAATTTAATAAACTGTAGCTTCAATTTTTTTTTAATTACAAACAATCACAACTTTGATTGATTTGCAAGTAATAAGTGATTTGATTTATTAATTTTTCTGTAGGTATTTGTGTTGCAGGATATTCTTCTCCAAAAAGTGAACTTCTTGAGCTGCTTTTGCCTCTGAAGTTATATGTTAAAGGAAACAAGGTCATTTTTTTACCTTTAATGATTAGATTCAAACTTTATCTCTAAACTTTAATAATATTGTTTTGTAATTTGAACAGGGATTGTGTCCGGAACGAGACTTTAAAGTTCTGCATGGTGGATTTAGTGATGAGCAAATCGAGTGTCTGTGCCATGTTGGGAACAGGTACTGGTACTACTGGCACACTAGACAAAGCTTGGTTCCCCCTTCAGGCCTGGAGAAAAGATTAATAATTATAAATTTGAGAATTTTTTTTTCTCTCTCTCATTTTTTCTTAAGATGTCTAGTGACCAGTGGACAGCACAGTTCCAAGCTTCAGGTGTGGGAAGTTGGAGGTGATCAGACTGGTACTTGTTCAGCCTTTTTTTATTACTAGCCTTTAATTATAGTGTATATGATTTGGCTTTCTTTCACAATTTTACTTTTGTATTCCAGATGTTATAAAGAAGACTGGAGCTATAAACTGTAATCCGACATCAGGCGTGTGCAGAAAACTGGCCGCCGGACTGACCGGTGACGCTTCTGTTCTGCACGGCTCTGTGATCAGTGACGTTCAGTTAACTGAGATCGGCTCAGGAAAAGTGCAGTACTCAGTAGGTAATGACTGAAAGTAGCAGAGCACTTTTACTGACGTTAATTATTAGTAACCTCAATTAATAATACATTTGTTCCAATTAATAACAATACTTGTGTTAAATCCTGTTTAACATGACACTGGAGACACAGCAAGTTAACACGTTAATTTTTACTTGATTTATAATTTTGGCACTAGTAACTTGTCATACATAAGTAAAAATAATTAAATTAATATTCCTTTTACTTCAGTACTATATTTTAGGACTTATTTTAGTGGTTAATGAGTGGAGCCAGTCTTTAAACTGGTTCACACGCATTGTAATCAGAACGTATTCCTAAAATAAAACCATTGATTTGTTTTTAGGATCAGACTCTGTGGACACTGTGAGTGGGCTGCAGTTTGTAAATGCCAACACGTTTCTAATGTGCGGGACTGATGGCACAATGTACACGGCAGATACGAGGGACCCTAAAATAATGCATCACTCTCTACAAGATCCTGTTCTTGCTTCACACTGGGTGTTTGGACTGAAGACAGACGGAAGCATGTCTGATTCTGTTTCTCGTTCTGTAGCCAGACTTTCCTGCACTGGACAAGTCATCATATCTGATTTCAGAAACTTGTGTGTGCCGGTTAAACAGACGCAGCTTAATCTACAGCAAACTGCTACTGGCAGTGATTTCCTGACTGTAACGTGGGCGCCGGCTTTGGAGAATCACCTAGCAGTTTCAGGTGTGTCAACAAAAACTGTTTGCTTCTCTTTATACACACTGCTGGTACCACTACATCTACACATGATTTACGTCAGAACCGATTCTTTTTTTTATACGTTGCGTTTTGTTGTCAAAGTTGTAGACAATTCATGACTGGCTTCAGCAATTGTGTACAATGAGGGTTTATATTCAACCAACACCACTTTTTGATGAGTACCCAGTCCATCAACTGGGCTGAAGCAGGAACCTGCCAGGTCGTCACTGTTGGGCCATTAAGCCTGGACTTAGACCCTCAGTACAGCTTACACTGTACTTTGTAAGTCATTTTGATGAAAAAATCTGCTCTAAATGCCAAAATGTGACCATGTTTGGTAAATCATATCTTTGTAAAATTAAATATGAGTGCAACAGAACTACAAATAGCATCAAACGATAAAATATTAATACCAGCAAAATATGACTTTAATGTAACAGCATTATGTTAATATCGTAATAATGATGTAATAATAATATAACATGGAACACTGTATACAGTAGCAGAATAATAGTATAATACTATTAGTACAATAGCAAGTATGTAGTAATATACAATAATTTGCATATAGTAGCAGTAAATAGTATAATAGCAGCAATTTGATATGAATATATAAAAACAGCAATGCATTACAGTAATAATAAATTATAATATTGTATGTCATCGCTATTTAATTTGAACATAATCGTAACAGCAATATGTTAATACAATAATAATATTGCATATAATATTGCATATAGCAGAAATGTATTATAATTATAGCAACGACATAAACAATAAATTGCAATATGTTATAATAATATAGTATATAATGTTGAATATAGTAGCAGCAATTTATTATAATTATAGCAACATGAACAATTGTAATAGCAATATGTTTTTACAGTAATAATGTAATATAACATTGTATAGAGTAGCAACAGTTTAGTGTAATTATAGCAGATTATATAAGATCTGGGGTGAGAATAGGTGATGAGATGCTTACAGGTTTGGGTATGGTGATTCTTTTGTGCTCCTTCATTGTGACAAATGTGCAACAACAGAAACATACGAATTTTTCATACCATCGTGTGTATAAGTAGAATAACAAACATTTTCTTGTAGGATTTGACGGCCACGTGCGAGTCTTCGACACAGAAAGTTGGAGTCCGGACTCACAGAACCCTGAACCTGTTTTTATACATCGTGGTCATGAGATGTCACGAGAAGAGAAAAAAAACGCTGTTCCTCTCATGGTTACGACTCACGTCTGGCACCCACAGAGGCCGAGAACGTTACTGTCATCAGATTTGGACGGGTCAATGCATGTGTGGGACTGGGTCAATAAACATCAGGATACAAAGTAATGATTTTTTTTTATAGATATATAATATTGTTTCTTTTTCGAATTGAAAACATGATCAGTATTTTTTTTATAAAAAATATGTGTGGAGAATTCCACTACCGGTAATAATAAATAAACACATGTTGGTGAGGATGTAAGGAGGAGTTCTTTCTTGTCTAAAAGATTTATCTTTGTCTGATTTGCCAATCAAAGAAGTTTTAGAAGATTTTTTGCTTATGATTTTAATATGTTGTATATATTACATTCTTGATTGACACACAATCTTAATTTATTTTACAAGTTTCATCAGTGCACAAGCACACACCTGGACAATGTTGTCTCCAATAAACCCGACTTCCATGTTTCTGGTTATATGGGATATATATGAAACCGACTGGAATCTGTGTGTTACTCTGCCGTATATCATGCCACTATTATCATTTGTTTTTATTTAAAGTTATTGAACTAAAAAAACCCTCAATGTGTCTTTCTATGAGCGATTCTTTAACACATCACTGAGTGAAAACTCTATAAAAGCAATTTCTTCGACTTCTTTTTTCTTTCCACATTCCACAAGGCAAGCAAAGCTGTGCGTGTCCTCACACAGACTCAGATCTGAATAGCCACACGGGCCGTGAAGGATGATCCATGGATCATTCCAACCCGAGTCTCTGAGTGGAGAACGATTCAGATAGACACCGAGATCTTTTCTCTTTCTTTTGCTGGTTGGATGTGAATAGAGGAGCCAAGTTGTTGAATCGTTCTCGGTTTGTTCTGGTGAGGTGAAGCTCAGTACACTACCCTGGCAGCCGTAAGGAGGCTCAACGAGCTTCTTAACATGATGAGGTTGATCAAAAGCTTCTCCACTGGTGGCACTCAGCATCTCAACTCTGAAACCTTGACTGCTTCTGGCGTTACAGTATAAATAACTCCTCTCTTTATCTATAATCTCGGCCATCTCACACTCACATGATTCAAAGTTCACATTTTTCGCATTTTTCCCGAGGTGCCACGTGTTTCCACAGTCATCACTGTAGAACGCTAAAGCGTTGGACTTCGTGGTTATTGGGTTACCAAAAGAAAAACATCTATAATGAATAAAATAAGCATAGGCTGGAATAATAAGTCTGCCACTTTTCAACTGGATTCCATGACCAGGCCCGACAGCAAAAGTTGCCCAGTTGTGGATTTCACTTCCAATCACACTTTCGGTCAAATCTGTCACGTCGCTCCAGTTCATCCCACTATCTTTGCTGCTGATGTAACACAACCGAGCTTTGTTTTTACCGGAATGGATCTGTTCATATTCAGTTATCTTATCAAACACACAAATAAAAAACAGATACAGCATCTTAGTTTGCTTCTCGTAGACCGGACAAGGATTCATTGTGCGATATCCTGGCAAGCAAGCTGTGCCAAGCTCCTGATCCTGTGTCCACTGAAAAAAAGAGAGAACAGTTATAAACAACCAGTACTATTTAATGTACTGCAAAATCAAAGTACCGTATTTTACGGACCATTAGGCACATCGATTTATAAGGCGTAATATCAATGAATGCAATATGAATGGTATATTTTCATACATAAGGCGCACCATATTAGTCAATTGTAACACATTGTAATGCTTCAGACTCTGGAGACTCTGAAGTTTGAGACAATGGCGTAGTTGCTGGAACTCGAACACATGAGTTGAGGTGCATTCTGGGTGTTGTGAACCTGCGGTAGAGTACGTTTCCTAGTGAGGCGGTGAGAAACCGATTCAGGAACTACATACATAACAGACGTGACATAAAATATCTCAAGACTCCTGAATGCTCCAACAGCTTCATAGATTACCGAAGTCGTACTTAAACATTTTGACAGAGTTGACCACAGTGTACCATAAAAACATTCATGCACCACATACAATCCGTATACCACATAAAATTGGTAAAATTGGTCTGCTTGGTTAGTAAGCACAAGCAGAATCCATACATACGACGCATCGGATTATAAGGCGCACTGTTGCATTATAGTCTGAAAAATACAGTAATTACCTGAATAGATCCATTGTGGCGTGTTCCCCTCTTCATAACCAGTAACATGGCATCAGTATCGCTAGGAGAGCTTCGTTTCTCAGCAAAAGCCAAAAAGGTTTGGGCATCGTTGATGAAGATTAAAGCTGGGATTCTGTATGTCACACCATTTTGCTCTTGACTGAATAATGTTGTTTTTGAGGGATCTTTTGCAGATTCAGATTTTCCAGCCCTGTCCTTATCCATGGCTCCTAACAGAACTTTCCTTTTTCTTTAAAGATGTTGTGGGCTGAGGAATCTGAAGTGTTGCAGATGATCTGTTGTGCAAGACACTTTATTACCATTCATCCAATCAGGTTCGTGATCGTGGATGAACGGTGGAGCCTATCCCAGATGTTCAATAGGAATGAGGCACGCAATAACACTTCTGATGGGACCAGAGTCCATGACAGGACACACATTCATTGTCTTTATACTGACTCTGTCTTGAAGTCATGAGGCATGCAGTTTAAGCATTTGATTTACAAATGCAGCTCCTGTTTGGACACAAGAAATCTGCACAAATCATCTCATGCAATAAACATAGTTTAATAAACTGTTATGCAAAGTTTATTAAACTATACGGAGTTTAATAAGGTCTTCTGGCTTTTGAATAGCCTCCATGTGCATCAACTGTATCGATGATTCTGGGAGTCGAATCCTGAGAATCGATTCCGAGTCCCGACTCCCAACGTCGACCAGATTGAACAGATAATGTCTCGGTGTTTATTTCCACAACAACATATTGAAAATAAAGTAGAAATGAAACGCGTGTCTAACAAACGTCGATTTGTGAATTAGCTTTAACTAAAACAGCCAGAATATATCGGACGGAATACTAACTAAAACGAAATTCATTGCCTGGTTTTGGTGTATGGTTTCGTTATCAACTGTGCAGCAGGATATGGTTATTCGCTGCGCATCATGGGAAATGTAGTCTTCTAGCGCTAACAAAAGTCTGCGTTTTAACCCGTGATTTTCATTAAAATGGCGTTACTTTTAATTTTGAGAATAGCTGAAAGATAAAAGTTAAAATCCTTAAAAAAAACTACGGTAACATTTGCATAGAAAAGTAAAATGAAAAGGGAAATGGTTTGTTCACGTGTTTGACAAACTACAACTCCCACGGGCGTCACGTTATGGTGCTAGGAGACGGTACAATAATACACATACAGTATGTGCAGCACAACAGTGGCTATAAAAAAATATCTTTTTTAATTTGTGCTGAATAATGGCTGGTTTAGGAGTCTTCAAACTCGACACTGGAGAAAGTTTTCCTACAAATTGTTTTCCAATCAGGTCAATATTTCATCAGAGTAAAGAAGGTATAATCAATTCTTACATTCATTCATCTGCATGTGTTAGAAATTAAGAATATGATTTATATAATTAAAAAGCTGCAATAAAGTCCTGTTCACCATAACATCACAACATCATAGCTGAATAATCAGAGTGCACTTGCTGAACTGGCCTGCCAGGAGGTCAGAATGATTGATTATAAAATAGAAATAAATTATTATAAAATACCTATTATAAAATAAAGAAATACACAAGTATATATGCCAATATAACTTTCAATGTGTTATTGTTAAATCAACAAAAAATGTCTGAAGTACATCACTAAATGTTTACATTTTATACAAATAAATAACTGTTTTGTGGTTTTAGGATGGGAATAGTTAGATTTATTTCGAGTGTAACAGTATTATATAGCATAGTATGAAAATTTAACGATGTAATAAAACACTTTACATATGTGTCCAGCGTCCAGTACTAAGAAACGTGAGATATGGTACAAAGATCTTTAAGTTTTTGTATGGTTGGATTGGCTTGTCATGTTTAGTCTTCAGTTGTTTTCCAGTTGTTGTTATGGTGTTTGTTGGTCAAAATAAAAGTAACCGGTTTAGAGATAATATAATAGAAATATAATAATTGCTCACTATTATCTGCATAAATGTTAATATTATTTACCTGGAAGGAGCAGGACACTGGGTGGTAGCCCACAGAACCTGCATGGACGACAAGATGCCAGAACTCACAAAACATGCAGGATCATCTACTCGGACTGAATCTGAACATCCGAATAGAAGCACACAAAAAGCTGCTAGAAATACATTAGATGGAAAACAATTGGTAAGAATGACTGCCAGCAGGTAAATGTAATACCGGTAGCAATGAAATTATAGTGCTACTTTCAGTCAAGTCAGGTTGACTTTGCTGAATATTGGTGGCTCAATACATTTATTAATAAGTGTATACATTGTAAAATGTTTCTTAATTGTGCTTGATAAATGATGTCTGTGTTTAGATGGATCTGCATTGTGTGGAAAGACCATCTGATCTTTGCTCTGTGGATATCAGCGAGAGAAACCTGGAATCTGTAAGAGCGCTAGACATTGTCCAACTGCTTTTACATTTTCGGTTTCTTAGATAAAATTGTATTATCTTTTTGACAGGTTAAACTGGAGGACTGGGAGGAATTTGACAGTGTTGCGTATGTCAATGCCTCTGACAACCATTTAACTCTTGGTAATATGTTTAATACTACAATGTTCACAGAAAATCTCATGCATCTTGAATGCATTTTATTAAAGTCTGGTGTGATTTATTTGCATTCTTTTACTAAATTTCATTTTTTTTTAGAGTCGTTCAGCAGGCTTCATGCACTGAGAGAGCTGGAACTATCTCTGAACGGCCTCGGTACTTTAGATGTTCATGCTGAACAGTTTCCTAGACTAGAAGTGGGTATTATACATGGTTTATATATAAACAAATGCATTCGAAACAGACTAGAATTAAACATCGTTCATTTTTGTGTTAGGTCTTGGATCTTTCCTATAATAACCTCTCTGCTGAGGCTATATTAGCGGTTGGATTGCTACCAAGTCTGAAGGTTCTTCACCTCACTGGAAATAATCTTCACAATCTTCCGGCAAACATGGCCGGCCCTTACAGTCCCCCTGATGAATCGTAAATGTTTCATTTGTAACATCTGTACATGACTGCTGTGATCTTGAGTCTCACATTGGCATGTTTTTCTTAAGCAGATTGGATCATTCCGGCTCATTGTTTCAGACTCTGAAAGTGTTGATGCTTGATGATAATAAACTGTCCTCTCCTGAAGTCTTCACCTGTCTGGCTGAGTTAAAAAGGTCCGTCTTCATTACCTTGCTGAGTGTGTATTTATTAATGACTATAACAGTTTTCCAGAGGTAAAAAGATTAAAAGAACTAGCTAAAAGCTTCAACTCTGCATTTCTTTGCATTTAATGCAATGTTGTTTATCACAGGGCAGGTGAATATACCCTGAGCCAAGGAAAGGAAAAATTCCATCATCGCCATATGTCCATATGGACCTGATAATGATTTTATAATCTTTGTGTTTTCTAGGCTTCAATATTTAAATTTAGAAGGTAACGACATCTCAGAGGTTCCGTACCTTCAACCACTGCCACCAGTAAAAGCATCATCAATGACAAAAGTAGTCACCACAACACAGCATATATTTCCTAGAGTGAGTTGAAACAGACAGACGGGTATTAATAAAGAGACTGGTGTAGGTTATAACACATAAACATACATCTACATGTAGAATTTTTATCTTTTGATTATTTTATTTTTAGGAAGATGACAATGATGTGGATTCTGAACATTTGTGTCCACCCTTTCCACAGCTTCAGTGTCTAAATTTGGCCAGTAATAAGGTCAGGTCATCATCTTCCTGGTCAGAAATGTTCTCATTTCAGAAATAAATTCTATAATGATGATGGTTTTGTTTTATAGATTTTAGCGGAGGAGTCACTGCTGGCGGTGGCATTGTTTCCACAGCTCAGTGAGCTGATAATTCACTCGAACCCTTTAACTACACAGAGGAGTGGTACGCTTTTCATTTATTGCTATAAACATCACATTACAGAGTAAAACTCATCTCAGATTTTAAATTCACCACTGCTTTTACACATGTAGGAATTATTTCTTCGATTTTAACCCTATCCATGCACTGAAACACACATTTACATACACTAGTGAAAAAAACACTAGCGCACGTGCCCGGCACAGTAGCCAGCCCTAGCCACAGCACCCAGACAACAGTTATGGACAAATTTAGGATCTACAGTTAATCTTTCTTGCACCGTTTTGGACTATTGGAAGAAACCTGAGATGCCAGAGGAAACCCATACAAACATAAGTACGCATAAAGAACATGCAAACTCCAGACGCAAAACTTAACACAGAATGTAAATACTGTTCAATAGCAAAGAGTAGAAAAACATTGTTATTTTTATTACTGTATATTATTTTATTCTTATTTTGTTATTGTATTTATCTTAACTTCTATCTGGCATTATCAATGAGCAGCAAAGTAAGAATTTCATTATACAAGGAAAACTGCTTTCTCGTTGTGCATAATACAAGAAATCTTTGAATCTTGAATCTGAATCGCAGCACCTGGGAATCAAACCCAGGACCATTTTACTGTGCGGTGTTACAGCCACTTACCAAACTTTGCAATTTGCATATGTTCTAATAATTTAATCAAATTGATTGTTGTTTATTAGATTTGTATTCGATAAAATGTTTTCTTTTCAATACTTTTCTATCTATTTTTTAATGTTCTGTTAATTGCACGAACTTTGCTTTAGGTGACCCACCATTGCTGGCCTTGTTTCTTCAAGATAGATTTGGTATTAGAATAACTCGTAAGAAACCTGCTGAAACTAAAATGAAACCACACTTTGTGCTTCCTGTCAATCCCAAAAGAAAGGTGATACATTTACTATACATAAACATAAACACTTTTGCTTTAGATTGTTTTAATAAATGGTAATAGGTAAATAAGGGCTGTTCTGCATTGATTGCTGTCTTGTACAGGATAGGTTGCTGCCTCATGCCTGCTTTTCCCAAGATGCTTGCCAGTGCAAAGGGATGAATGATGGGATTGTGTGAATATACTAACTGTATGTAGTATGCCTAAGCATCAACTCTTTTTCCTATAAATACAGATACAGAATGTGATTCCGAAAGTACCAAAGGTTCCTCTGATCACAGCATCCCAGTTTACTTCTGATCACCTCGGCACAAACACAGGGAATGGAAACAGTGATATATTACTGCCCTCGACCCCACAACCCAGATCCGAGAAGGAAATCTCTGAAGATCCTGACCAAACTGAGGAAACATTCTTCGTAACAGAGGTCATTTTTACTGCAGTTTTTTTTATACTTTTTTGATCCTAAAGATAATTAAAACAGAGAAAAAAGAAGTATACAATAAAAATACGTATGTATTTACTTTATAAGGTTTCTGGTGGAACTAAAATGGGTAAAATCCATCCATTGTCTAGTTTTACTATAGCGTAATCCTATTTAAGATCACGGTATGACACTTACAGGGCAATTACACTAAACACCTAAACAGGTTTGTTACAGGGTCCAGAGCAATTTTAGTATTTCCAATTAACCTGACAACCTGACAGTTATTGGACGGTGGGAGGAAAACGGAGTACCCAGAGAAAACCCACGCTGACATTGAGAGAATATGCAAACACCACACAGCAAGTCCCAGATTTCCTTACCTGGGAATTAATACTTATAATATAGCGATCCATTGACAAAAAGTCAACCAGTACATAAAAATCAAATTCAGTAGTGTTGAGGATTTTTATGAATTTTATATTCATATAATTCGCATAGTTCATATAGGGTCAGTTCGGGACAAAATCACAGGTCTCCTTCAGGCAACATCTATGTACAGGGAGAAATGCAGGGTATTATGTTCAGGGAAGGGAAGGGAAAATGTGTGAATGTGCAATAACAGGAAGGACAGGATGCTTGACCTGTGATAAGAGAGTAGTCTAACTATGGACAGCTGCAAAAGGTTTCCTGCTTTTCTGTATCATACCGTTTAGGTAAATAACCTGTTCGAAACAACAGAGATGATAGAAGAAACTAACCAACAAGAGAATGTTAAACAATGCCCACCAAAACTGAGAGGTTATGAAATTCTACTGGACGATAATCCAGACCTGAACTCGACTGAGCCTCTTGGTAAGCACAGATTTTATCACTATGATATTTTAAATGTGTTTAACAATCTTGTTTTAATTAGGTATCCAGCAGTCAGTGAAAATCCTGGAACAAACACTGAAGAATCTCCTTGTGTACAGAGACTCCATAGCAAAGCTTGATCATCAGAAACCTTGCAGAGAAAACAACAAGAGAGTAAGAGGCTTGAATTTTGAAATAACTATAGAAAGTTTAACAAAATAAGGCAAATCAGTCGGTCGTGGGCTTCTGTCTTTATTTAACAACACCAATACAAATAGAAGAATACAGGAACCTACTCTAGATTGCTCAGCTTGTGATCGTCTCACACTTCTATGAGTAAAATATTACTCATCACACGCAAACACACTACCTGAAACATTTCATAAACCCAAAACTCATTGTACTACTAATATGATTTAAATATTCACATGTAATTGTAATTGTTTATATGTGGGCAGCAATACAAAGTTTATAATGGCATTTTCGAGTGATATCTGCTTTATATCTCTTACAGATCAAAAAATTACAACCAAGTTTACAACCAAGAAACCCAAGAGAAGAGAAAATGATTGAAGTGCTGGCCGAAATAAAAGAAGTTAAAGCCATAAGTATATTTCCATTGGGTAAGTTGAAGATTCCTTTCATATTGTGTGTAATTCTTTTATTTTGTGAATCACTACTATAAATCCACAGACATCTACAAGCACATGAAACCGATTTGATTTGGATTTACACTTTTAATATCTGAGCACAGTGGGGTTCAGTAAAATACTGTGCTGACTGTAGGACAGGGGCTTGGTTATCAAAAGATTCTCGAAAAATGCACAATAAATTTGTGTGTGAAGAACAAGGTAATAGCTGAATGATCGTAGATTCCTCATCCAATACTGCATACAAAATTGATAAGTATTAGTTAATGAAAGAGATTTCAGATTTTACACCACACACAAAGGCTATCAAACAGACGACACAGTTTATTAATGCATTCAAATGCACTATCTGACAAAGAAACTTCAACACAGACCAGACGTGGATTTCTTCGCTTTCTACTTCATTAGGGATGCACATTCCATCGTAACCATTCTGTATTTATTTCTGCCCTGTTATTAAACTGTTTTATTTAGTTTTAAGGTATTTTTTTAACAGCTGAAGTTCTTCAAAACAAAGACATAAACCTGAGAGATTCTGAAGAAGTTCTGACCTTACTGAAAGATTTTAAAAGGAATTATCGGACTGTCCACTTGAAAGCAATGGAACATGCATCACATATTGAACTTCTTTCTCCTTTAACGAAGCAAAATTAAAGAACAAAATTAAAGAAATGGTTATAATAATGGATTAATTATCAGCGATGCATGCATTGTGTGTGCATTTTAGATACATCGGCTTTTACTGTTGTGGCTTATCAACCTATTTTTTTAATTCTACTATATATCTTCTAAATTGTAAATTCAAGATTTAACAGCTGGTAATATTTATTGGTTATTGTGGTATCACTGTTAAATGCAATGAATATTATAACCTGACCTTTATGTTGGTATTTGAATTGTAAATAAACATATATTTTCAAAAACGATCATATAAATTGGTCATTATTTGTTAAAAATGCAAAACTGATATTTTTTTGTTAATTCGGTAAGTGTAAAGTGAAAAAAAACAAGATTTAATTAATTGATTTTAGAATCATTGTATTTTCTACATATAAGGTATGATGAAAACGTTTTTTAAAAGAGACTATTTGATAAATAAAGACCAAAGAATGTAAGATGGCAATCCTGGCGCGATGAACTTTTAAAGGCTTTACAGAAATTATGTTACTGCATTTAATGCCATGAAGGTTTTTATGTAGTACAGACATTGTCCACCAGGAGGCGCTTAATCACAAACTTTATTCTGCTCTCCGTGGCGTTTTCTGCTCGCTTCTGTTCGCACATTTTATAGTAAAAGAGAGTAAAATCGAGCCGCTTTCATGAATAAATGATCTGATTAATGTGGTGTGGTGTTGATGGTGGGTTAAAAAAAAGAGAAGATGTTTTACCTGAAGCAGGTGTTTATTCTCCTCACTGCTCGCTGGGTGGCGTGGAGCGGAACACACGCGGGACACAGCAGGAAAAGTAAGTGCGCATCATTACCATATATAACACTACATTACATACATAACAGTTATAAACTTTGCATAACACTACTTTGTAGATTATACATAACACAAGAATGCATTGCCTTATAGACTATACATAACACTACATTATAGATCATACATAACAGTTAAATACTTCATACTATGATAATACTGTAGATAATACATAAGTTATAGACGTTACATAACACTACTTTGTACATTGTACAACAATACAATATTATATAACTTTATATTATATATCTACATACAAGCTATAGACTTTAAACAACACTGCATTATTAGATTATACTATATAGTCTATACTATTCATATGTACTATGTATATTTTACACATGCATTGTTGTATAACACTACAATACACTGTTATATACTGTGCATACACTACATTATAGATCATTCATAACAGTACATTGCAGATTATTCATAGCACTACAGTACACTATTATTATATACTATTCAGTGCTATATAACACTATTGATCATACGTAATTTATAGACTTTACATAACACTACATTATAGATAGATACATACAGAAGTTGTAGTTTTTACATGACAATACATCAAAGATGATACAAAACACTACAATTCATTGCATTATATATTATACATAACACTGCAGATCATACATAAATGAATATTTATACTTGATATAACACTACATTATAGATTATACATTGCACAATACACTATGTTATATACTATACATAACACTACATTATAGATAATACATAATATTACAGATTATTCCTAGCACCACAATGCACTGTGTTATATACTATATATTACTACATTATAGATCATACATACCATGCATTATAATGCATACCACTACTTTGTATATCGCTACAGTACACTGCGGAACAATGTATGCATAATATTACATTACATCGGTAAGTATACTGTACATAACACTACATTATTGGTCATACTTAAAACTTCATTGCACAATGTTATAAATAATAAACAGTGTGGTATGTAGTGTATGTACTAGCAACACAATTTATAAATATCTTCATGCCCCATTGCACAACATTACATATCACAACATTATAGATGATGTGTAACACTACATTACACCACATTAAGCAGTGCTGGGTGACTGTTATGAATGAGCAGTTCGTCTCTTTTATGTTCAGTTTCAACAGTTGCCTGCAAATTTAAAGAGAAGAGCTACAGTCCAGGAGAGAGCTGGCATCCTTATCTCGAACCGTTTGGGGTCATGTTCTGCATTCGCTGTACCTGCACTGAAGTACGTACGTCTGCTTGCTAATAAAACAATCATGTGAATACATTTCTACAAAATAATGTGTCTGGTTTATTTATTTACTTACTTTAAGGACTCTAAATGTGGTCAGGTTGAAAATGTATTATATTTCAAAAGCAAACACACACACACACACACATCGATGCCAAGGAATGAACTTTGGTCATTTGAAAATATTTGTGAAAAATTATAACTGGAGTAAAAAAAAATTAAAAACTTTTTATTTCAACTGCTAGAAATTATATAGCCATAAGTATGTGGACACTTGACATGAGATAGGTAGGCATCCAATTTCCAGAACTTACAACAACAGTTCTGAGAAGGTTTCTCACAAGACCTAGAAGTCAGTAAAAGGCATTTGAATGCTTAATTTAAAAATTGTTTATCTGTTTGCTTTACCTATTTGTGTAATTACTGCTTCCATTTAATCAATGTGTGTTACATTTGCTCTATAACAACTTGAAGTCTGTTCACGTGAAGTGTAACGCCATCAAGTGCCCCAGTCTGACCTGTGCCAATCAAGTGACGGACCCTCAGCAGTGCTGCCCGCGCTGTACAGGTAAAGTCTCCAAGTTCTTAAATTAACAGTTTAATCCAAAATATTTGAAGTGTCCTGTCTGGAGTCTGTTTACTATATTTAGCCTATTAACTGGTGGGATTTTTAATGAAGTTGTTTAAATTTCTTTAAAATGATGTGCTAGTTTTATTTGAAAGCATGTTGTCCAGCTGGCATGGATGTGCCCAGTAATCGTCTAATTTAAACACTAAGATGAAGCACACCTTGATTTTTTTGTTGCAACTGAAGAGAGCATTTTACATACACTCGTGAGGGGCCAAAACTATATGATCATCTCACCATGACCAGAAATAAAGGAGACAAAATAAGAAACTAAAACAAAATACAACTCATTTTGGATGCTCAGAGCCAAAGCAGATGAAAGAAGTGCAGCAAATATTTCCATACTTCAGTAATTTAGTATTTGAATGTATTTACAAATTATGAAAGGCTAAGAATGGCAAAAAATATATGTATCAAAAAATAGACCAAAGTCTGTGGTTAGATTGTATTGAAAGGCTTTTGCACAGCAGGAGTCTCAGACCTTAATAAACTGGCGATGTTCATGCACCACCTTGAACCTTGTGCTTGTACAAAAGGTCCTGATGCGTACTTTTCACTTGTTCTAATGGGTGTTTTAAAAAGATCCAGACTTGCTACTTGAAGGGTTTGTGGTACCGAACCGTGTTTGACAGTGTTAGGGAAATTTTGTAGACAAGCCTCTTAGTTGATTAAATGTGGGCAGCTAATAAGAAACAGTGAAGGATGTTGCCATGCTTGCATTAAAAAGCAGGCATGCTGGAGCTCTTTTGTTATTTAATGAGTTGCAGAGGTCTGGCCCAACCTGGAAAAACAAATCTGCAGGAAATAGACAGACACATACAGACCATAATAGAATAATATATGTTATATTTAATATAATAAAATATTTCAAACTAGGATAGACAAAATGGTGCATTAGAGAGACAATCCCAAGACAGGATAAATATCAGGAAGATTATCTGTTGTTAAAAACGATATCAAATCTATAATGTGGATCAGGATCCATTGTGGCAACCCCTAACGGAAGCTAAAATCAAATCAAAATGTCTACAATTTTGTAATATATTGGCTACAATGTTTTTTGTAAACAAATCATGAGCACAATTTGTACTGTATAAATGATATTTTGATGATGATTAAATGTTTGGGGAGGACTTAACACACCTACACGGGTTCCTGTGGAAGTCATTTGTGACAGAAGTTGAATTTTTAAGCACGTATAAACAATCAAACGTTCAGCTTCAGCATCACTGTTCTTCTTATTCTCATTCACAGATGAGCAGCGAACCCCTGCTGGTTTGAGAGCCCCTGTTAAAACTTGCCGCCATAATGGAATCGTGTACCAAATTGGGGAGAGGTTCACCAATCCTGACCTGTTCCCCTCACGCCAGTCTAACCAATGTGTTCTCTGCACATGCTCTGTAAGTCACTGTAAATTATTTATTTATTTTACAATCAGGAAAAAAGAAAACTATACAGCTTATGATAAGAGATGAAGTTTAAAATAAAATCCTGCTTCGTAACTTCAGTTTCTTTTTTTCTGACCCAGAATGGAGAAATCTTCTGCGCTCTGAAAACATGTCCACCCATCACATGTTCGTCACCCATCTCGGTTCCAGATTCTTGCTGCTTGGTTTGCAAAGGTAATCCCTGTTAGGCCTGAGTAACTGCATAAAGTTGTAATAAGTGTTAATAATAATAAGTGTTAGTGTTTCATTATTATATTAAGTTAGCTTCAGTGTAAAGTGTATTGGTACATCTCTAGCCGTATGTGTGGTAATCAGTAATTAATTATAACAGGTGCAATTTTCAAGTAGAATTCGTCTGTAACTGTAACTTTTGTTTCTCTAAACTCATCAGAGGGTTTACCGGACATACATTCGTACGAAGACGGGGGACAGCAACTGAACCGAGGAGTCGTATGTTTACATTTACATATTTACTAAAACTAACAATTATTTTGCAATATGACATGTTACCCAGCTTTAATAAACGTGCCCAGATAAATATGTCATCAGTTGTATCAATTAAAGCTGATATATTAAATTTTACATAAACTGAATGCCGATTTCTCACTTAGAGGCACTGTGTGGATCACTGCGCCAGGGAGCAGGTGAAGAACCGAGCTGTACGGGTTCCTCCACCAACTCTTCGAGGTACTGGTAGAACCCTCAACCTACAAACTCTGAACCTCAAAGGAGCTGCTGAGACCACCGTCAAAATCCTTCTTCAGCGCAAACACCAGAAAGGTGAGATTTAGAGGATGGGGGTGGTCATGTTCATGGTTTTAAGTTAATGTCCGCAAGATTATTGGTCAGTGAAGCTAATGAGCCACAGCTGAACTTCTTTAGGTGCTTTATTTTAGGTCTTTAAGGGCTGGACTCTAGACCATTTAGTGGAGGCTAACTTTGGTTTAAAACTGTTGGTTAACTGGTTGATTGTCTGCCTGGTTGCTTGATTGTAAATGGTTATTTGGTTGATTGAGTGATTGATTAGTGTATTGTTTTATTGTTGGGATAATTTGTTGGTTGGCTGGTTGATTCAGTGGTTTGGCTGCTTGGTTGGCTGGGTAATTTGTTGGTTGATTGGCTGATTGATTGGCTGGTTGGTTAACTAATTGGTTGATTGGTTTGTTGTTTGATTGGAAGGTTGGTTGTTTGGCTGGTTAACTGGTTGGATTATTCTTGTTTTTACTTGGAAATATATTTAATTGTTATAGTCTTTTTAATGTTAGTGTTAGTCCTGTTAGGTACATGTATAAAAAAACAGGAGATGAAATGTTCAGTCAGAGATAAACTTTGCAACGTTTAACTCAATCTTGTTTGTCTAAGTTTGTTTATACAGTGGAAGGACGTACTCGCATGGTGACGTGTGGCACCCCCCTGTAATGGGGAAAGTTCTGGAGTGTGTTGTGTGTTACTGTAAAGATGGACTACAGGAGTGCCGGCGCATCACATGCCCGAGCCAGTACCAGTGCAAACACCCCGTTAAACCAGAGGGGAAGTGCTGTAAAATCTGTCCAGGTACCAAAACACACCCAGTATCACTGCTCATCGATAAGATCATTTAACCATGCGTTAAAAGTTTATTAAAATATTGTACAGTGGTTAAAGTATTTATTATTTTTATTATCATTATTTTTAATTATTTTTTCTCTCTCATGTATTTCGCAAACATGCAGATATAAATCTAATAGTTAGAGATGTAGTACAGATCTTTTCATACCCCAACTGTATGTTTTGTAGCTTTATTATTTTTTTAAACCTAATACATTAATAACTTTGTTGTGTGTGAATATTCATCTCTGTATCCATGTATTTCTTTATCTGGCAGAGACAAAGTCAGACACTAACAGGACAGAATGTATTCCTGGGCAGGACTGCAGCGTCCTGGTGTATAAAATAAAACCTGGTGCTTATGCGAAGGACACGGTGCGAAAGATCGCCATCGAGAGAGAAGGAAACGCCAAAGTCGAGGTGCAAGTGTGGAAAACGGTTGAAGGTACGAAATACTAACTACTCTTATCAGACTTGATTATGTTTTACGGATGTAACGATAAAGTTTCTTTTAATGTTCCTACTACTTAAGAAAATAAATGAAGTAAAATACTGTATTTGTGATTATCTTTTACTACTTATTTTATCTAAATTTAAAACAAATATAATGTCATCACTCTCGGAAATGCTTTAGCAACTGCTTAAACACAATAGTAAAAATCCAAGAATAATATTAACA
>JAOTRQ010102636.1:0-10118 GCA_028565875.1 Hoplisoma paleatum | reverse complement strand
GATATACTCTGGGATCGGTAACGGTCCACGGAGTGACCCAGGGTCGAGTTCGACTGTAAGGGTAAAATCATCATCATCACGAATTGTAAAGGGGAGCATTCATTCTCCCAACTGGCTCATATTAAGAATGAACTCTCATTTAGGATGTGCCAATACCACCGGCTGAAATCACAGTCACGTCTGGTCATTGAATCAGATTTAGTGCAGTACAAAGTAATTTAAATAGTCAAAATAAATTAAACAGATTGTTTTATTTTATTTTTCGGGAGTGCTGGCCAACTCCTTGCCCAGGGGCCCAGACTATCCTTAATCCTTGAGTACTGAATGTCATGTAAAGTTTTTACTTAGTCACAAAATGAATAAATTTATTATTTGATATTAAATAATCTATTTTGTGACGTCCTAAATATATTATAGTATATCCACCACAATCCAGGGCTTTCCGTGTGTTTTTATGTTCTCCCCTTGTCCATGTAGGTTTCCTCCTGTAACTCTAGTTTCTCTCCAGAGTCTAAAGACATGCAGAGATGTAGAGATGTTGAAATTGTCCAGTGTGTGTGTGTGTCAGTCATACCAATAAAGTCATGTTCTAGCCGCTTTTTAAACCATCACTTGTGGTGTTGCTGGATCTTGGTACTGAATGATTTAGTTCTAGATGATTCTAGTTGGTCAAATTAATAATGTTAATGTGGTTCTGGAGAAGTCCAGAATATTCTGCATCTGTTAAAAACAATTATTGTATTAATGGAAGTGTCAGTTGTTTACAGAAATAGAATACAGTGACTGGAATGGTAAATGTGTCTGTGTATATATTAAATTTGGAAGGATATCATTTTTGTTTGTTTAGAATTGCTGTAATTCAGAGGAAGTTACAAAATGAGTTAACTCACCAAGTTACAAGCCAAATTGAAAGAATTAGAAAGAATTACAGGAGGCACAAGAGCTGGAGAATTTTGATGACCAGACACTGATATGGATACCAGGTACTGTACTTTAAAAGTAAATTCATTTTCATTGGAAATACATTTTTATATTAGGCAAAATTTGGAAAAAAAGATTGTAAATATTCGGAAAATGTATTGTTTTTTCTACCTTCTTTTGGGATGAACTACAGCTTTGGTAAAAAAAAAAAACATATTATAAAACACAATGTACATTTCTATCAGGTATACGAATTATTAAAATGGGTTTTGCGTTTGTTTTAATGGAAGTTATTTTTTATATTAGACAGAACAAGAAAAATACATTATCTTAATAGTCTAGTTTCTTTTGGGAAATTTGAGTTAAGATTTAAGTAAACTCAGGCTGTGACTTTTTAGGTGCTTCTGACTATTGTCTGTGAGCCCATTATGGGGACAATGTGAAATTCACATGATGCACAGAAACAGTTGCCATTTGCCATAGCTCATGTTGCTGGAATCTAGTTCAGCTTTTCACTTGGCACAAGGCACACAGGAACACCCTGGACATTGCTGGTATATTGCATGACTGACAGACTTATATAAACACCCATTCCGAGGAAACCCACACAGACACATGCATAAACCCAGTTGAGTGTGAGGAATATGTTAAGAGGTTTTCACATATTTTTTCACACGGAGAATAGGAAGTGTTGTCAGGGGTTATTAGGGTACAGACACAATATGGCTAAAACATATCTGAAGACATGACAATGAGCTTGTTGGACATGCCATTGAACAAACAAATGGTAATAATAGATTTTACTCTTACTAACCTTTCCAGCAATAACAACAGTTTCACTCTAGAAAAAAAACATCTAACAAAACTTGAAAGTATATTTCTGGAAATTTGTGGCCTTTAAGTGTCCATGAAATAGTCAAAAAAGTGACAATATATGGCTCATTCCAAAGCTGTTTAATGGGACTGAATCAGGATGCTGTTCAGTTTATTTTTCTTAAATATTTTTTCCTGTTTTTTTCTACCTTTTATTGTGCACATAATGTCCAGTAGAAATTTTAATTTAAGAATTTCCATTAGATTTCTTCCTTAAACTTCCCTTTATAAATTGAACTACATGTATTGGCAATAGTTGCTGCTAAAACAGTTAATTCAAAATACATACTGTACTATACATGTCAGTGTAGTGCATTTATAGATCTAGAGAACTAAGTAGATTTCAAACTGAGATGTAGGATTTCACTATTTTCTTTGATGCTGAAGCTTTTAAAATGACTATAAGAGTGTTGGTACATTCCTTGACCCAATAAATTAGACCTACCAATCTTCACCATTATAAACAGGCAGTAAAGCAGACAATGAAATAATAATTAAGAGCATATAAGAGGGGTACATCATTTGTACATATCACCTTTTATAAATTCCCTAAAATTCATACCACCTTTCCCTGAGATCATGCTGCAGATAGTGGCACATTTTATAGATGTGGACTAGATCATTTACTGTTTTAAGTTCTGCCCTTGCAAGATGACACTACTGTTGCTTTTCATCAGTCCCAAACCTTTGGACAAAAGCATGTAAAATGTTACATGACCCCCCCAAAATAAGAAAAAAATGTATCATTCATCAGCTCATCACTGTTTTTTAATAAGATATCTCATTCATCATATTGATGAATGAGATGTGTAAAAGGACAGCAGAGTTTAAGCAAAATTTCCATGTGATGTGGAGTTAAATAAGTAATATCTCACAAAGATTGTCCCAATATAATCATTTAATCTCATTTTTAATTGTTGGGTCTCTACGTTAGCTAACAATATTTACATGTGAGTGTTAATTCAACAAACAAAATGAAATGTGTCTATTTCACACTGAACCGGCATTCTTTTCTCAGTCATTCCAAACTGATGTTATATTTAAAAAAATACCAGTACAGTCAATCCACGAAAAGAAAATCCTCCACAACCTGGACAGTTTGGACAGATCTGTCATGGTTGTTAAATTGTGTCTATTCAGAGCCTGCCTGGTTCCATTTGCACTTTTGCTGGGTGACTGTGGACTATCGGCCTTTGTTCTTCTTTGCGTTTCCCTAAAGAATTAAAACAGCAGACAACAAATACTTTAATAATGAAAGAAGCCAGTGATTATATGTAGTTTTTTTGCATGGTTGCAAGCAGTAAAATACACTAACACACCCAAGTTGGGGAAAATGAGGAGTGGATCGTGCACAGGATATTCGACTTGGTCAGAAATAATAAATGGGCAAATTGTGACTGGGT
This sequence comes from Hoplisoma paleatum, assembly GCA_028565875.1. Classification (NCBI taxonomy): domain Eukaryota; kingdom Metazoa; phylum Chordata; class Actinopteri; order Siluriformes; family Callichthyidae; genus Hoplisoma; species Hoplisoma paleatum. Next base: position 6,921 of record JAOTRQ010102636.1, on the reverse strand, counting down.
CATAGATTCCCACTAGACTGCATGGAAAATCGAAAAAAGTATTCAAATACTAAGTCTGGCCAGTAAATTATATCTGCAAAACTACGTAAAGGCTTTATAAATTAAAGGATTAATTCAGAAGAAACTAACCTTGTTGCCTAGTTTGAGCGTATCGATCTCCTCTCGCTGTTTGCTAAGCGTTTCATTCATGCTGCAGAGGTGATCACTCATCATACTCAGCTGGTCCTCATAGCTTCTCTTGGTTGTGCTTAGTTCATCCTGTCCAACAAGAATTATGAGACTTAGTAGCAGATTATATATACAAACACAAAATACTATAAATCAATCACATTAAGGCACTGATTTATCATCACTATGTCCAGCATTTTTATCTAAACTAAACATAGAATGCTTACAAGATAAACTGCTGTACCTTTGGATAAACAGCAAATACATTAGACAATTAGGTGGTAATTTATAAATAAATTGCCAGCATTTCTTGTTTTAACTATTACTCTGCACTACTCAGTCAAACTGATGAGTGTTAGGTTACTGTATTTATCACTTGCTTTGTTCAATAGCAGTTATTATTACCTGCAGGCTTGTGATGCTCTGATTGGCTTGCTTCATCTCCTCAGTCAGTGTCTCTTGAGTTTTCTTTGCAATAGAAAGCCGTTTTGCCAGAGCCCGACACTGCAGGGAGAGAATATAACAGATTGCTAGTCTTTTCTTTTTGTGCACCATTAGCTGGTAAATTGAATATGAATTGACTATTTATTACTGTTGTTCATGTAACTTCATGTAATGGGAACTAATCTGTGCAACTTAGTTTGTGTGCACTTCAACAAGGTTGTGAATGTCCCGTTATCAAGAATAATTCAAATAAACAAGAATGCACAAATATATATTTTGGAGTACTATAGCCAAGGGTCTAAACAGAAAGTAAAGGACTCTTGACTCAAAAGCATGCAGCACTGTGAGGAATAGGAGTCACAATTCTTAATTCCCTGCAATCTAAATTTACTTTCTTATTAGACTTCTTCTGAGATTGACCAGGCTATTTACCTCTGCATGGAAGTGTACAGCTTTGCTGTCTGACATCTGCAACTGTGTGGAAAGTTCGGCAACTCGTGTCATATAATGGGTTTTAATCAGGTGCTCCCGTGACTCCTCATCTGCCACCTGCAAAATGCACAGACCATCAGTCAACTACTGTTACTGAGTAGATGCATTTGATCAAAGTGTATCAAAGCTACAAAGTGCTGTGATAGTAAACAGTCTGAGCAATTGAAAGTTAAGGGCCCAATCTGGCAGTGGTGGGGCCTGAACTGATTACTACTTCTAATATGCTAGGCTACAACTGTATTTTTCTCTTACAGCAATAATTTACAAAAAAAAAATCCACTAAAATAATCAATTACTGTACATTCTTCATGAAACCCATACTTTATTTATTTTAAGTTTAAGTTCTAAAAACCATTTATACATCCAAATAATAACATGCACTGAAACTAAATATTTAGTGCTCTGCTTTCATCAAATTATTTTCTATATGCAGTAATGCCTATGAACCTGACCTTTCTGCATGTACGATCACGTACAATAAAAGCTAGATTTTAAGAATTATCCCCACTGCTCCAAGTTTAAACTTTAACAAAGAAGAATAACAGCATATATGTCACATGTGTTCCGGATTTTATGGACTATTAGGCGTTCCGGATTATAAGATGCAATATCAACAGATTGGGTTATTCAGTTAAAACAAATTGTAACCCTTTAGACTTAAATCAGACGCTTGTGAATGAAAACGAAAAGCACCTTCATTATAAAGGGCATAAATGGGAGACAAAATGAGTATGCACTTTCATTTTAATCTTTTGCAGCATCTTTAGAAAAGTACACTTACACATTCATTGATGGGGGTTGTGGTCAGCAGTCCAACCTGCAAATTAAGAGAAACCTAAATTTATTTACACTGTTAGTTTAATCAAAGCAGTAAAAGTAACCAAACACTGAACACCACTGCTAAGTGCCACTAAAAAGCCAAAAAATAGAAATTAACTGTTCAGATGACTCAGGTCACAGTGGTAGAATGAAATAAAAAACCTAAAAGCATGGCTATTGCAGGAACCTACATAATATCTGCCAGTAATACAGTATGTGTGGAGAAATCTGCTGATGAAAGTGTTATGATGTATAGAATAAACATTTTGACCAAAAATCTGAAAAGTTTTGTTCAGTGCCAAGCTGATACATTAAACCTACAAGTAAACATCACAACCACCAAATAACAGTAGTAGCAGCATTATGTTTTGGGTATTTATGTAAGTGAATTACGAACTGAACGAATTCGGTACAAAACAACAAAAGAATGACTTGATAGGGTGTTCAGATGGCACAGCAGTAAAACAATTCAAAACCTCAAATTCGTGAAGTTTAAAGTAAGCTCTATGGCCAAAAGATTGCTATAATAATTACAAATATGACCTCTGTTGGCTTGCCTGCACAGAGATGGGGGATAATGGTGTGTGATTCTGAAGACTACATGAACTAGGCAACTGCACACGTGCTGAAAGAGAGGCTTAGTCATGACTTTTCTTAATCAGGAGGGGAGCAACCGAAGATAGGATGTAAAAATGCAATTTGGTAATTAAAAACTTCAAGGTTGGGTGAAGAATTAAGGAGAAAATAAAGATGTAGCCAGAAAATGAATTCAAAAGCATAACTAACTAGACTGGTGCTGTGAGAATTGTCTGCCTTGTCTTCTGTGTCGAGCTCAGCATGTCCTGGGGAGACTGAAACAGATTGTGTGGGTGAGGTGACTCTGTCATCACAGGCTGAGGAGAGTCGGGCCTCTAACTCGGTTATGCGCCGACTTTCCTTCTCCAGTCTGACTCGACCCAGCTGAGCCTCAAGCAGCCAGTGCTCCTTCTCTTGTTCTAGACGAGCAATCTTCTCCTGACTCTGCTGCACCTAGGGAGAAAAACAAAAAGCACAATTTTCAGTTATCTCTGAAAAGTTTAGAGTTATTTAAGATGTGCTGGACATTTGTATATTGGTATATTATTTAAGACAAAGTAAAACCTGTTCTGAGAAGAATTTTAATTGCTGGACGTATCAGATGACAGGCCAGTGTTCTTTAAATATGTGGCATATTGCTTTCTAGGGTGAGCAAGCATCTGTACGAGCTTCACAGAAATTGCAATGCAATTTTGAGTTCTAAGGATTGTTAAGGATGTTTTACTGCTTTTAAATGGTTTAATCATTTTTTTCCTATTTGAAGCACTTTGAATTGCCATTGTGTATGAAACGTGCTATACAAATAAACTAGCCTTGCCCGATTTGTTCAGTTTAATCATACTCAGCAAACTGTCTCATACAGATTACTACATGTAATCAGAAATAAATGTGTAATTAAAAAATGAGAATCATCATACCCAACACCAGAATGCAAAAATGTATATTCACTTAAAATTACAAACAACCTCTGGTGCAAAATGTAACTTTTTTTTCACATCCTCATTTTAGGTCTAATCAGAAGACCTGATGTGGCAAATATTTTATACTCAATTTTATACTTATTATTTTTTGTGGGCTTGGGAATGCCTTTACCAGTGATAGCAATCTATTTTACTGTCTAAACCCCCCTAGTTTTATTTACCAGACATAATCAAGCTAGTGCGTGTACAAAAGTTGTTATTGAAAATTCATAAGATGGGCTAGTATGTACAGTACAAAAGCAACATCTGAGCACCCCATGTGGATACTGTAATTTTTTCTATATTTGTTAGCTTTGTTAGCAGTGTAAAAATTGTGCACATCGAACATGTCTTAGACTAACAATGTATCGAGAGAACATACAAGAGCATATGTATGTAATTTTACGAATAGAAAACAATAAATATTAGTACACTTGTAAATGTGTTTGTACAAAAAAATATATAGAAAGCATCTGTGATTAATATATGAAATGCATGCAAAAAGCTTTGAAGTACCTGCTGCATGAGACCCTCCCTACTCTCTTTTGAGCTAGTGAGGATGCGACGATTAGACACTGCCTCCAAGTAGGGAACTGACTCAGGACGAGTCTAAGAACAGACAACCAGAACAAATTTAACACGAAGCACAGACCATGAAAATAGAAAGGTGTAGAGATCAGCTCAAGGTGGTAATGAAAAGGCACATTACATGTATAACTATAAACTTCATGAAACATACTTACCCTTCTGAGTGTGAGCATGTAAGCAGATGCATGCTGTTTGTTACTGAGCATGCTCTGAGCCTGCTGTGGGTTGAGGTTTCCAACACCGGCTCTTGGTCCATAACCAGCTGAAGAAGTGAAGAGGTCCAGGTTGTTGCTGAAGAAGGTTGCAATCTGAATAGATGAAATATGAATTATTCTTCTGATCAGTTCTGATTAGTTATAAAATCATGTTTATTTTTAAATGCCACTTGTTATAATAAAAGATCAATTACTGAACAATAATTAATTACACATGTGAAAAGTCAAGTGAAAACATCTACATACAAGTAATGGTCACTAAATATAAAATCATCAAGTTGATTTATTTCAGTAATTCCATTCAAAAAGTGAAACGTGTATATTATATTCATTCATTCATTACAAACAAACTGATATATTTCAAGTGTTCATTCCTTTAAATTCGATGATTATAACTGACAACTAACAAAAACTCTAAATTCAGTACCTTAGAAAATTAGAATATCGTGAAAAGGTTCAATATTGTATACCTAGTGCCAAACACTAATTATCTAATGAACTCAAAACACCTGCAAAAGACTTCAAATGGCTCCTTAGTCTTATTATGTAGATACACGATCAAAGACGACCATTAGGGACAGTGTAGCCTAGTGGGTAGAGCGTTGGACTGAGAACCCAAAGGTTGGGGGTTCAAATCCAGGCTCTAACTTCCAGACAAGTTGGGATAAGCGAAGAGAAACATTGTACTGTACATCTGTATATGTGTAATGACAAATAAAATTGAATTTGATTAACACCTTACACAAGCAGGACAAAACAAAAAAGGTCACTGCTAAAGAGGATGTTCACAGAGCTCTGTGTCCAAGCACATTAATCGCACCCTGGAGAGAATTGTGAAACAAAACCCATTCAAAAATGTAGGGGAGATTCACAAAGACTGCAGCTGCAGTCAGTGTTTCAAAAACCACCACGCCCAGACGGATGGAAGACAAATATTTCAGTTGTGGCATTCCTTGTGTCAAGCCACTCTTGTATCAGAGACAGCATCAAAAGTATCTGGTCTAGGCTAAAGACAAAAAAGACTGGACTGCTGCTGAGTGGTGCAGATCAAATGTGATAAGCAGCATAACATGGCTACTGTGGTTAAAATATTTAACAAATCAACGTTTTATTTTCTTAATATTTTTTTATTTGACTATATGGAAGTGACTTCTACCTAACTTGTGGCAATGATAAGTCTAGAACTGAAAAATTCACTCCTAACACTGGCGTGCTAGTAGCTGAGAACTGAACAGGTACAGGTAAAAATCTATAATGTTATAAAGCATGTTCTTTTATTGGCACTGAAAATGCTCACCTTATTTGTGCTGTTGGTCAGAGAGGCCAAAGAGGAAAGTAAACACTCATTGGTGGTACGCAGCTTCTGAGTAACAGTTGGCAGCTCCTGTTCCAGAGTCACTTTCTGACTGTAGTGTTTGGACAGTTCTAATAACCCAGGGAACAGAACGTGGGTAAAAAAAAAGATAAGACATAACAAGAATTTGTGAGTGTAAAATATAAAATAAAATGCATATGTTAGGAAAAAGAAAGGGGGCCATGTAGCTACTATATCATCTATAGCTCTTTTCTTATAATTCAAGTTTACAAATTCAGTTAAATAGTATTAGCATTAGGAAGTCGAGACGTGAAAAGTCCTTGCTTAACACAGCAATGAACGGAAACAGAAAAGCTATTGTGTAATCTTACGACCTAGGGAGGTGTGAAAGCAGCTAAAGTTTCTGAAAAGAATGCTTTTGTTTACTTTTTATACTTATACCTATATATGATGCCAAAATGTGAAGAATGGAATATAATTAAATACCACTGACTGAACAGAACTGAATAGCTGAACAACTGATAGTGTTTGAAAGTCCTGATTAACTGGTGGATCTGGAATGATGTTGCTTAAAGACATAATGGTTTAATAAAAAAAATGTGTACAAAAACACTGTGAATGGTACAGGGTGGACAACAAGCTTGTACCCTTAGTGGTGTCATTAAGTCCATGTAGGCAGGCAGAGAGCTGAGTGAAGACTGCAACAGAACTGCTGTGAGACATGGCATCCAAATGCATACCTGCAATTAACACACTATGTTACTGAATCTGTGAACATAAAAAAATTACCATAGCATCACGTATTACATTATGTGGATCTTCATTCATGATTACTAAATCATACCTTTTCGGTTTCAAGAATCCAACACCTGTGCTGATCAAAGAACTTTAATAATGACATAATGCAATTTACACAATACATTTATCAGCAAATAACCTTATTTTAACCCTTCCTTAATTACAATAAATGCCTATAAAAAACAATTAGCATATGCATTTGTTTCGCACATATCTCCAGACAAAAAGCTGAACCCGACAACTACATGGCACTAGATGTGAGGGCACAAAAAGATCCGAAATTTTCCAGTGATTTCTGTCCAATGTTTGACACAAATTTAGGAATTTTGCTCATTTGGATGAAACATTTGCATTTTCTTTGGTATAAAGAATCATCCTGTAGAACAGGGGGCACCAACCTTTTTGAAACTGAGAGCTACTTTTGAGGTACCAACTAATGCGAAAGGCGACCAGTTTGATACACACTTGTGACTAGGGCTGTCCACAACCAAGGATTTTGTTGGTCGACCAGTGGTCGTCATTTACTTCAACTAATCGACTAATAGTC
>JAOTRQ010102625.1:0-10119 GCA_028565875.1 Hoplisoma paleatum | reverse complement strand
CACACATGGAATAAATTCCTGTCACGTTTTCTTCTTGTGGTGTATAATGGCGGTTGGCAATAAGGGTGTGCATTACCACCACTTACTGGTATGGAGGGTCACGTCTTCCCTTGTGACACCGTTCAAATTAAAAGTCCCAGAAGTCCTTTGACGAAACGCAGCTTTTTTCCCCCCCTGCGACTAGTCGACCAATGGAATTTCAGAGAGAGAGAGAGAGAGAGAGAGAGTGAGTTTGTGCCAGTGTCAGAAACTCAACCTATGTTCTCGGATTTATTTTTTAAATCAAAATAGTAATAAAATAATATACTTGTTTATTATTTTCCTGGTTTGTTTACGCAGGTCAGTTGTCAAAAACATCTGCATACATGCTGTGGACTGTTGGCAGCAGATAAAGCGCTGCTGGTGAAACTGCGTAAATCCACTGGCTACACTTTCATCAACTGCAAGAAAGCACTTGAAAAGAGTAACAATGACATTATCCAGGTACTCCAACTTCTCTCCAACAACTACTCAAGTATTAATAAAAAAGTGGGAACAAAAATGTTGGACGATATTGATAATAAATGTATATATGTTGTTGTAATTATGTTGCTTGCAAATTGGTGGTTTGCAGGCAGAAAACTGGCTTCATGAACAGGCTCAGAAGGAAGGTTGGAGCAAAGCGAGCAAGTTAGAAGGCCGCAAAGCTACAGAAGGGCTTATTGGTCTTCTTACGAAGGACAATGCAGCTGTCATGGTGGAGGTCTGTATTTATTCAAATATCTCAACCATTGTAAAATGACAAGTCGTGAGAATAATTTTTCTAAAGATGTGTGAGTGTGAATTATAATTTAAAGACAATCCAAGGAATAGCAATTAATTTAAAATGGAATTGCAGTGATAACAACGGATACACATACACTACTTCTACTCTGAAATTCTACGTAACTGTTCATAAAACATATAACACCACATCGCACAAACGTTTAAGAAAAAAGATTGGTTGACTAATATATGAATTTACTTTTTACAAGTGAATAATTTGCCATTAGTGTGATAATTCAGTCTATATTTATACAATGTAATAATAATAATTATCATAAAAAAACATTTATGTAAACAGATTAAATACATAACATAGAAATTGCACTCTTTAAATTGAGTTTTGTTATTTAAGAGCAACGTGTTAACGTGTTTATTACACTTATTAATCACCTTTTCGTGAAACAAATTACACACACACAGACCGGACATGCAAACTTCACACACAACATCTATACAAACCCGGGAGGTTGTTATAACCACTCCGCCACTGTACCGCACAACCAGAAACATTTCTAATAAATACAGTAGTTTTAATATTTTATGAAAATGATGTTTGTGTGTTTAAGGTAAATTGTGAGACGGATTTTGTGGCAAGAAATGAAAAATTCCAGCAGCTGGTACAAGATGTTGCTTTAGCTACAATGTCACATCATCAAACCAAGACAGCAAGTGGATATATGAAGGTGCTTTTACTTTTATCTGAGTTTAGTTCTGCAGATCATTAAGCAAAATGTCACATTAATACCATTTTTCTTTAAGAATTTGGTGTCTTCTGAAGATCTTTCTAAGATGGTTATTGTGAAGGGTCCTTCTGTGGCAGATCAGCTGGCACTGACTATAGGTAAAGTCAGACAGAAATGTATTTAATTAAATATCAGATCTTGTAATTTTGCTGTCCTTCACTTCTATTGTTTGTATGAACATTTCTCACAGTTTTTTGTTTCAGGTCGTTTGGGTGAGAACATTTCCCTGAGGCGGGCTGTATCCATAGCTGTACCAGCTGATTGGTCTATTGGCTCATATGTGCATGGAGCAGTTCCAGGGCAGACCAGCTTGTCGATGGGCCGTTATGCGGCCCTGGTTGTGTTTCAGGGTGGACTTGAAGGCGAGGTAGAGTTCCTGGGCAAAAAGTTGGCGCAGCATATAGTAGGGGAGGCACCTCTGATGCTCGGAAACATGGAGGATCTACCAGGTGGAGAATCGGAGACTCGACTATTGGCGCAGAACTTTTTGCTAGACCCTAAACTCACCGTGGGACAGTACCTCACACAGCAGAATGCACGTGTACTCGACTTCATACGGTACAAATGTGGCGAGGCCAGCACTGAAGAAGAGCAATGAGTGTAGACCACATTATTTTTGTTTTACACACACAAATTACACAAATCAGTCGTTTCCAGTCCACCATAAAAAAGCCAACCAGATTTTTTTAATGAACTGCCCAAGAATAAAAACTAAAACTAGATATTTATGGTTATAAATTGTTACACATGTTTTATAGCTCATGAAAACAATGTCTAATGTTTATCTCGAATAAATCATGTAACTGTGCTCGGTTGTTTTGTGTTTTTGAAGGTTTAATACAAAATTCTGTTACATAAAAAGGCCCTGGGAATACTGTCACAGCTATCTGTGATGGTTTTGTATTTTGGGTCTGGTCACAATTCTATTGTGTAAAACAAAAGTATTAATTTTTAATTTGAATTTAATTAGCACGGTCACCAAACAACAAGGAGGTCCTGGCGTTCGTCAAGATCTTTTGTAGGTTGTTTTTGTTTTCCTTGTGTCTTATATGGGTTTACTCTGGATGCTCTAGTTTCCTCCCACAGTCCAAAAGCATGCCAATCCGTATAAACTTGTATACATTTGTTAAACATTAACAGATGTAAATATGTAACAAATGTATACCACGTTTCTGTCATGAATCAAACCATGGAGAGAGAACTGATATTAAATAACATGTAATATTCTGTTGGTTTATTAGAAACTATCCATTTGATACTATAGAAGCGTCGTTTTCTTAGTGCCAATTTGTGTATGGATGGAGGTATCATGGCACGGGCCTTTCATGTTACAATAGCCTGTTTAATTTTTAATCTCGTCGGCCTAGAAATTCAATCAATTAGAAACTCAATCATTTGGTTTCATTTAGACATCAGACCAAAACACTGAAGAACCAAAGACTGATTACAAGATTTGTGTGATATAGTTTTATCAGCATCACATGGCGTTATTACACATAATGTTATTACTATTAATTATACTTTATTAATGATATAAGCATAGCGTCAATTCAGATCGGTACAAGGTACATTAAAACATTAAATGTGCATAAATCAATTTGCATTACCATTACAACCAAATATACATAGTCTTGTGTATTTGTGGGTCTTTTTCTGTTGTGGTTTGTGATGGAGGTTGCAGCTCTGCTGGAAAAAAATTAATTCTTTAGTCCATTTGTGTGTGCTTGTACTGGTCCAAAGTGTTAATCTGATCAGAAGGTTTTCTATAGTGAAAAAAATTGTGATGGTTTTTGTGGTAATTTTTTTTATTGTCTTATTATTTATTTAAATAGCGTACAGTGCTGTTTACATCAGAAAGGTTATTAGTATGAACAGTAATATGTTTCGACGCACCACAAGAACACGTGTGTACTGCGGCCTTAGGCCTGTTAAATTGTGGGTCTGGCTCATGACAGTTTTGATTTCGGATGTCTTTACTACTGCAGCATTGTTTGCATATTTTGCACCTACATTTGAAATAAAAGGTTATAAATGATTGTTTTAGAAAATAATTGGAAAAACAGTTATCCAGTGGAAAGAAATCAGATCATGTACCGCGTTGCATCTTGGTTAGAAGGTTCCTAATGCATCCTATATGCCATTTATGTAACATCAGAGTGTGCATAAATGTATGTATGAGCTATGAATATATGTGGGGATGGAATTCCAGGCTATGTGGAATCATGTTTATTTAATAAATGGTTGGACCGAATGCCATAAAGCCAGACCAGGCCTGTGTTATAGGGCTATTTTAAAAGTATGCATTATAATGCATTTAATGTCGTGTATAATAGTAAGGACAATAACGTTCTTTAAATGAGTTCATACATTCATGAATGGAGCTGAACCGTTATAGATTTTGCCCTGAAATGTGACGCCTCCGCTTTCGCCATTTGATTGGCCGAACGCCTTCGACTCGAGATGACGTCACGCCTATATAAACCTTGTACTGCGCGTCAGAGCGGCAGTCGCTCAGGGTTCCGACATTTCGTCATCGCTGCTTGTCCAACCCTCATCTGTCCTAATGGTAAGCGGCTTTATTTCCATTTTAACGCTACCGAGATGCGCTTTTTCATTAAAATGTTGTTTTTTTTAAACGTTAAAGGGTGTAATGAAGTCAGTCAGGGTTGTTAGTCAGGCCGGGAGGATGAAGCTAAAATAGCTAGCAAGCTAACGGCTTAAATAATATTAGCCCCAGCCGCTAGTCGGATTGCATTGTAACGTACTGTGTGTTCACTGTAGCTCTCTGGTGTTATTATGTATTATTATGTAATAATATTAACGAATTGTTTTGTTTTTGCTTTGGGTTTAGTCTGACTTCACGGAGGATCAGATCATTGGTGAGTAAACGCGGTATTTATCAGCTCTATTCAGACATTTGACGTATTATTGACTCTAAATCGACTTCATTTCAGCCGTCAGTGTGATCAGACAGGACTGGAGCTTTCATAAAACACTAAATCTGTTCAGGGAATTGTTTATTATTATTATTATTATTATTATTATTATCATTATCAGTTTATTTAGGGATAACGATCACATAAGAATCGACAAACGGTTACTAATCTATTAGGTGGTTTTATTCACATACACACATTTAAGGGTTTAGTTGGCTGGTTTTAGGGATGTTATTGTGTAGGATTTGCTTCAGGTTGTCTCAGACGTTTGTGATTTTGTGATTCAGATTCATATCTGGCTGGTTTTATTCTTGGTTCCCACTGGTGAGTGAACTGTGATGCTACTCGAACCCTTGTGTGTATCATCAATGACTGACATAAGTGTTTAAGTGTATTAATATTTTGTCATGACCTGGCACAGATGTGTGATGTTACTAATACAGACAGCGAGTCTGTGAACGGCTTGACTTGCTAAAATGTATTAATCTGCTTTCTTCATTGTTCCAATACTGTGCATTTCGTTTAATGTTGCAGAAAATGAAGTTTGGTGCATCAAGGACTTAATAATAAGTTGTTCTGTGTGTTGTTACTATTTAGGATTAGCTGAAAGGCGTGTCCGTGCTGCTATTGTGTAACGGTATTGTCTTTTCCTTTAGTGAAGAATTATTGTTTATTTATTTCATCTAATCAGAGTTTTGTTTATCGCACAGAAGCAAGATCGAGGCCTTTTTAGGTGGCATCTGTCTTTAGTGTTTTTGGTAGCGGTCATTTCCTTCTCCCCGGCTGATTTCATGCAGACTTTCCTCCTGCACTCCCCTTTACCATATAAGGTAGTGTAGCGTAGTAAAGAGTTCCTTCAGTCAGCCTGCATTCCTGTTACCCAAAGCCCTTAAACTGCAACATTACCCCGGGCCAAGTCCTCCCATGTTCACCCATGAATTTTTAAATCCACACACGCATGCACGCACGCACGCACGCACGCCTCATTCTTTCAAGGACTCTTTAATCAGCGGTATACACAATCCTGTAAAAAACAACAACCAAACTTCTTATGTGATTCACAGTGGCACAAAGTCCAGGTAGGGCAGTCTGGGTACTTTCTGTATGGAGTTTGCATGTTCTCCATGGGACGGTCCCAAGACAAGGTTGCTTGGAGATGTCGAATTGTCCTGTAGATGCAAACTAGGACTTATATAAATAGGGTCTTATAGTGGCCACATAGTCGGTAGGGAGGTACTAAGATGGCCGTGGGTGAACCAGGGAGTTCAGACAGTAGCACCTCGTTCGTTAATTTTTTTTAATTAGTGCAGTTCTACTGCAAATGTGAAAGACATGTCGTAGTATGGCTTTATGTTTTAATATTAAATTAATAATACAAAACAATCATGTTTTTTTAAACTAATCATTTTCTATGCATTTGAGCCAAACCAATAACCGTGTTATGTGGATGATTTTGGATTTATTTATGTATGTGATTAACACTAAACAGTAAGTGAGTAACGGTGTGTATTTTATTTAATTTTTTAACATAGTTTAGCTAATCTGCCGTTTTATGGATCACAATGAATACATTAATTGACCTCGTGGAATTTGATCATGATTTCGTTTTTAATCTTATTAACCGCTTTGTGGACTTTTGTAGTGGGTTGTTAGCTTGTTTGTTTGCTTGTTTGCCATCTGACCCCTGACCTGAGCATGCTTGCTGTGGGGAGTTTTGTGTTGGATCAAATTTGAGCCTGTTCACCAAAATAAGTCTTGTGTAAATAATCAAAACTAGAAATAGATCAAAATAGAATTTTCTTTACTATGGTTACATGTTTTGGTTACAAGTATTTGTTGTTTCATTTCATTGTCGTCTTTTCTTCAGAATTTAAGGAGGCCTTCCTGCTCTTTGACCGAACAGGAGATGGCAAGATTAGCTATAGTCAGTGTGGGGACGTGATGCGTGCTCTTGGACAGAACCCTGTTAATGCAGAAGTTCTCAAGGTGCTTGGCAACCCCAAAGCTGAAGGTGAGGAACCCACACACATGCACGAATGAATCCAGTTGATTAGGATAATTTCCCAGGTTTATAGATGCTGTGTACCCTGGAATGCGATCATACTATGTTATAAGTGAACACTGGCATCTTATTAATAAAACAAAGAAGTTAAAGAGTATCAGTTTAGCCTGCTGTGTCTCAGCAAGGGATTTGTAATTTCCCTTCTCCAGCCTCTGCTGCACCCGTGATTAGTCATTAATATAAAATATTCATGGCTGGATGTAAGTAATGAAAATGTTTTATTTTAAACTTATTATTCTTTTGCATTTTTCAGAGATGAACACTAAAATGCTGGACTTTGAGCAGTTCCTTCCCATGCTTCAGGCCATCGCCAAAAACAAGGACCAGGGTTCATTTGAGGACTTTGTAGAAGGCTTGCGAGTGTTCGATAAAGAGGGGAATGGGACAGTGATGGGTGCCGAGCTACGTCATGTATTGACTACGTTGGGTAAGGTATCTTTTCATTACTTTTCCAAACTACATCACCATCGTCTCAGAGATAATGCCATCCATGCTTAGGTCAGGTAATGTCTGTACAAGCAAACGATCTGACGTGTGTTTACCTGTAGGTGAGAAAATGACGGAAGAGGAAGTTGAGACGTTGCTGGCAGGGCACGAGGACGCCAATGGCTGCATCAATTATGAAGGTAATGAAATTTAAGAACGGCAGTTTTTATTTATGTTACCATATAAACTCAAAGCCCAGAACCTCCTAACAAAACATGACTGTATATGTTAATTTTGGCATTAATTACTAGGGTTTTTATGAAAACTGTATTGTCATAGTTTAATGATGAAGAGCATTTTTGTTGATGCTGGATCATGAACATATCGACATTATTATTAAATAGTTTCACAGGTTAGCATTTCAAGATGCTTTATTTGTCAAATCTATATACGTACACTGATACTTCACCACAGTCAGACTGGCAGCATGGTGGTGAAGTATCACTGTCGTTCTACAGCAAGAAGTTGCAGAGTTGGTTTCCCAGGTGGGGTCCGGCTCTATTGTTTGTGGAGTAGTTTGCATATTCTCCACACATCTGTGGTTTTTTTTCCCTCTGTCTGTTCCGTATTTTACCCACAGTCCAAAAACATGTAAACGACGTAAACTGGTGATACTAAATTGTTCTTGACTGTTTGATACAGGCTTGTGTAGGGTCTTACCGATTTTTTTTTTTTTTTATGAATGTAACCAAAAGTGTATAAAATGACATGAAATTGATTGTCTGATTTTAAGCCATAGAAACTCATAAATAGATTAAACTGAGGGATGTTTGGTGGCTCCGTTGGTAACACGTTTATATCACATCAAGAAGATCGAGGTTCAGTTCCGAAGTGGAGCAGTCTGGATCTTTTCTGAGTGGAGTTTGCATGTTCTCTGGACAAAGACATGCATCCAAGATGAAGGAGACCCCAAATTGTCCCTGAATGTGTTTCAAACCTGAACCGCTTAAGCTTGTTAGAAACGGCCACTGATCAATCATGAATATAACTAACTAATGACAAAAAGACAAAAACAGTTAATTAAATCCGTTGGGTATTTACTAAACTCTTTAATCATTTTTATGTTTGTGTACTTTGTGTGTAATGTCTGTTTTTGTTCCTCCCCGCCTGCCAGCCTTTGTGCGCCACATCATGGCCGGCTGAGTGTAGGGTATGATATTTAATGGGCTTATTTATTATTTCTCTCCTGCCCTTTCTTTCTTCATGCCTAGCATGTGTAGCATATCTGATCGTGGCTAGAAGTCTCCTTTAAAGCAGGTTGCTGCTATGCTAACCATGTGGGTAGCTGGAAACTGGCTGGCCTCTTCTCAAATACTTCCTCTTCAGCAGCCCCCTTTGCTTTTCCAGTTTATTAGGTTTACACAGTGTGGAAGTGTTTTAATAAACTTTCACAGAAATTCCTGTAAGCCAACGTTCGTTCAGCCAACTGGACATGATCATTATTTGGGGTTTTAGCCTTCTACCACAGGTACACAGCACATGTTAAAATGTGCAGTTTTATACAGTAGCATTAAGTCCTTTATTTAGTTGTGTTTAATAGCCACTTCATGCTGGTCGATGTTGTGGGACTAGTGCCACCTGAAAACACTGATTGCTAAGCTGCTCATTTCGACAATGCACTTAATCGTATGGCTTTTCGTAGTTTGATCAATGTGCATTGTGCTTCTGTGGAGGGTTCATTGTTTTCTAAATCATTCTCTTGTCACCCAAGGAGGATCAAGTTTTGTGACTCTGCTTCTCTTGGGGCTAATTTTTTGTAGACCTTGTGCAAACCTGATAAACATCCAATAATAATAAAATATGTTTGAATTGGCTTATGGGAATTCTGTCTGAAGTAGAGTTGCTGACTAGTGTTTTATAAAATGTGGTGATCTGAGGGTTCGCATTGTTCCTGACCTTCTTTTAGTCTTTCCTTTTTTCTGTATTTTAATTTTCTCTGTCCCTATTTGGGCACATGCCCATAATAAGCCTCACACATTCCGGCTTCCTGTAAGCCTGGATAATATCGGCTATTGCTTTTACTTTCACTCACCCAGGCTGCATTTCTCTGGAAGTGTTGGAGAGCCCGGACACCATAAATATATCGTTGATATTCCATTTGGCCTGAAGTGAATGAAACGTTCTCCGATTTGTTCTCATTGTTTTTCTCCTTTTTGCACGTAGAACTCGTGAGGATGGTAATGAGCGGTTGAAGATGGAGAACAATACAAGCCGACTTTATTTCTTCCCACCATTCTTTATGCACATGTCCATCCGTCTGTCCATAGCTGCATTGTATTTTTTATTAAGTGCCTTTGACCTGTTTGTGTTCCATTACCATTCCTGAAACCGCTGTGGAATCTAAAGTAATTCCAGAGTGTTTTCTGAACGGTAACATCATGAACCCCGTGTGAATCGAAGTCTGACCGATTTTTGAATCCCATCATGTTAGTCTGACCATTGTTTTATCATTGTGAAGTCACTGTAAGCTGTGTAATGCTACCCAAGTTCATCCAATTCAACAGTCTGTTAGTTGCTCACTTTGTGCCCCGTACCATCGTTGTATTATTGTAAATTAATAAATTACTGAGATTTCAAAAACCTGTGGTGTGAATGTGCCCATGTATGGATCCCCCCCCCTTTGTTCCGTAGTACATGTTTACTTTTTCGTGTTCGTGTTTGCATCTGTTTCTAGTCTCAAAAAGACGTTTGATTTATGTTCAGCACTGATTTACTTTAGGCAATAAACATTTCAGGAAAGATAAAACTTGCTTCTTGTTAAAAATTACTTAATTAATTACTGAAGAACATTATGCAGTTTTGCAGCTAACCAACTACTAACTTTTGCTAACTCTAGCTAATTTGACTCTCATGTAGAGTATATTTACATCGTTTCTTGACTTAAATCATTAACATAATTAAACTGCGGCAGAGAAGTAACTTTTTATTATATCTGGTTAAAGAAATGCAATTTCTTAATGTCCGTTATACTTAAGGGTTCAAACCACACACGAAATACAAACTAGTTCTTAATATCTCTCTATTTTACCCTTCAGTCGACTTCGACCCTGGGTTACTCTGTGGACCGTTACCGATCCCCAGAGTATCT
>JAOTRQ010102614.1:0-10120 GCA_028565875.1 Hoplisoma paleatum | reverse complement strand
CTGTAGAGATACAGGGTTGGGGAAAGACCTGGCAACCTACCCCGTAAAATGTAATTGCCGAGATACTCTGGGGATCGATAACGGTCCACAGAGTAACCCAGGGTCGAAGTCGACTGAAGGGTAAAATAGAGAGAGGAATGGATAACTGCGGATGCATCAAACAGCAATTAGAGCTTTACGTCTCCTACCAGGACATGCTCACGCAAACATTATTTCCTGATCCTCACCCAGTGTTTCATCGTTTTGCATATATTAAACTCAACTTTCAATCGGACTTATGTGGAATTATTAATGTAACATAGCTACAGGTAAGTAAGGCGAGGCGGGTCATTAGCATACTTTCGTTTTTGTGGTGTGTGAAGGAGAATGCAGGTGATACTACTTCAGCGAGGGAGGAGACATGCTTGCTACAGAATTATTGCTTTAAAAAAAGGGGAAAAAAACGTTTGCAGGCGTATATCTTCACTTCTCCGCTATGTATGACAGACCTAGCAGGCACACCAATGTGTACGCATTCACTCACGCACAAAGATAAGACCGTCTCACCAGCACAAAATTAAGAAATCGCCAGAGTCGTTTATCATTCATGTCGGTAGGAGAAAACGCTCCGCTATGAATAATTACCAGGAATCAAACACTACACGAAAAAGGATCAAAGTTGAGCATTCTTGGGTAATCCTCCTGTGTTGCAAATCTTCACTAATCTGCACAGTCTGGTCACCACCGTTCGACATGCATCCACAGTATGAAAGAGAAGAGGAACATCAATTACACCCCGAGCTGTGCCATAGTTTACTTTTATCAAGTTCGGGTGCGTCGGGTTGGAACACTTTATCATTTTGTGAGTGTTTCCTGGTCTGTGGGGTCTCCCAACTAGAACGCGTTGGCCAAGATTATGACCAGATCTCTGCGTGTTAAAAGTATTGAGCTTGAAAGCTGAAGAGAAGCTTTGCAGAAGTGATTGTGAAAGAATTGTCTAGCCGTTCGGTGAAACTAAACATCCGTTTGTGTTTTGTGTCCTAATACTGTTATACGATGGTTAAAGGGGTCAAGTAGGAGCCTCATTCTGTGACATTTGGGACACAGCATGTGTGGGTTTTATTCTGATTTCAGGTGATGCTCAACACCAGCAACCATTCTTGGTTTTTTTACGAATCGGAATCCATCAGAACTGATGAACCTCAGGTACGGTTACTGGCTCATCATAAACATGGTGCACCAAGTTTATTCATCTAATTCTAGCAAACGGAATCCTTTATTTGTTCCATAGTTCCATAGAAGTGCACATTGTCGTCACTGGGAATGGATAAAACTTTAACAATCACATTTTAAGCAGACGCATTTATCCAAAGCAACTCAAAAGTAAAACAAAACACCTTTTTTATGAGCCTCTAAGAAGAAGAAGGTGGTCATAATGTTATGCCTGACCAGTGTTTGTCCACAATTCAGCAATTAAAGCAAAAATAATACCAAATCTAAAATAAAACGTGCTAAACCTGGAGGTTCTGAGACACGTGCTAACACGGTGGCCCAGGAAAACCCAACGATCTCGGATAAATGAGATGCCGTGAGCAGGTTTATGTGTCCGGATCACTCCTAATTACCTGCAGGTCCAGATCGGAAAGTGAATCAAAGTTTCTATTGAGATCAAAGGACGATTTCAGCTAGCAATCAGCAGAGGCAATTACGTTTCAAATCGGGGAGGGGGGGGTAGGAGGAGGAGGGCGGACACCCACCAAAGTTTAGTTCCTTGCTGAGGATTTGTAGCACTTAAATTATTTTCTGCTGTCAAAAGTTGATGTTGACCGCCTGAAAGGTGGTACACATGAGAAGAAAGACTGATTTAGTACCCCCCCCCCCCCAAGCTACAGATGGAGTTCACTTATTAGACGCACTAAGGAGATTAAAAGAAAAAAAACCTAAACGGCGTAGAGTGAATTCCATGGTAAATGACTGACCCCACTTGTCAATGTCAAGCTCCAGGTGCCTCTGAGTATACCACCCAAATGGAAAGTATTGGACGTATGTAAAACAACAAAGCGGCATGTACCCCCTCGAGGGCAAAAGCAATGGAAAGCACCCAGGATCGTTAGAACTAGCGGTCCCAACCGCAGTGGTCAGCTCTAATGAAACCATTATTTTCCTCCAAATCATCCCGGCAGAAGCCTGTGGCTTTTTTTTCTCTCTCTGTTGCAATAATTAAGTCTGATTTGCTCATCAGTCGAGCTAAATAATGACCAGAGGGGAAATAAACAAAGCATGTCTAGTTAGCAAAGCACCAAACTTTCTTCCTGACGTCACTTTTTAACTTTGATTGCATAAAAATCTCGCGCTGGCTGCTTTCCAAAAGCCTGAGATTGAATTTGATAGAAGTCAGTCCAGTCTGAGAACGCCGGTTTCGAGACCTGGCATTGCCAATGGTCCGCTGGGCGCCACTCGAGCCAGTATTTATTTATTATTTATTTATTTACTGAGCATTATTACCATCATGCTTTGAACATTAGGATGCATCCATGATGGATTTATCATTTATCGAACAACGATACACGAGTCACATCAAAACACAGTCATGGACAATTCGGTCTCTTCTATTTGCCTTACCTGCATGTTTTTGGACTGTGGGAGGAAACCCGGACTACCTGGAGTAAACCAACGCATACACGGAGAAAACGTGCATACGCCACACAGAAAGTCCGCAGGATTCACGAGCCACTAAGATGCACAAACATGTGCATTATAACAAAATTCCCATGTCTGGATAAATAGGAAGTTTTTTGGCCATCAGAGCATAAGAACGATGCTAAATCAATAACGTGGAACACGAACCGCCATGCCGACATCTAACGGGAGCAGCCGAGGAGATTCTTATTCCGTATTCTTGTTTGGTGAACAGTTTTGGTGGCGCTCCCCTTTTTGTGTAAAGCATTCCACAGTAATGTGAATAAAATAGATTGTTATTTTTATTGAGATTATAATAGATTATTGATTTATATTGCTGTTATGAAAACAAATAATTGAATGTCACGAGAATAAATGATTTGTCAAGTTGCTGACCTTCACTTTAAAAGTGATTTAAATAATATTGTTACTGGGACGGGAAAAAAAATAGTCCCACGTGAGCTTTTTTGGCTCGAAACTAAATTCGGCGTGAGGGAGGATGGGGTTGTGCTAGCGAGTGGATATTTATTTTTCATGATCTTTATGATAAAGATTTAATATCTTTCTGGAATAATTCGTTCCTTTATTTTCGGGAAAGTGCTTTATAATGGTCGGGGGTCCTGGCTGGAATCACTGAGCGCAAGATTGGCAATAAACACAATAACTTACAGTATTTGGACGTATTTACACTCGAGACATTAGAAAGTACGTTTGTCTGAGGTCATGGAACTATTTAGCTATTATTTATTTATATTTGTTTAGCCATTTACTTATTGGACATGTTCTAGCAGCGTTTTACAACAAGGGCAACTGTAGCATGGTGGTTAGTGCACTGGCCTTGTGATCCGAACACTAGGGGACGGTAATGATAACGCATCGTCAAACTTTAATAAGTTGTTCTAGTGGGTGTTTGCTAACGTAGCCGTTCAGGAAACGTGCCAAAAAGTTTATGAATAAAATCATGCATTGTGTTTTTCTACTTTTGTTTAACTAGTCATTATCAGCACATCATCTACCTATGTGTGCGTGGTGGGCTATAAACCAAAACACGTCACCGACTCCCGATCCCAGGATAAAAGCCACAGTGTGAGAACCACAGACTCGTGTCATTTAAATAGCCGTAAGGTTTTAAATCTTACGCAGGGAGGTGATTAAGTGTGTCCAATGGCGTCAATGGGAGAGACAGACTTTGATAAGGTGTGGGGCCCGCGGTCTCTGAGCCGGCCAGTGTGGAAATTGATTTCTCATTTGGCTAATCTGTGCGGTTCAATCAGTTACAAGCATGTGTGAAAAGGTGAGACGAGGGGGGGAAAAGAGAGAGCGAGAGAGAGAGATGCAACACTTCAAACGCCGGCGAGGAGAATTTGGACTCCATCGTTCGGGAAGTTTTATCGCTCGGAAAAAAAAAACATTACAGTTAAAAAGAAGTGGAGGTAAATATTTGCACTCTTTAAAAACTAAAGTTTGTGCTTCTTTAGGTTCGGCTTGACCCAAGACCTTTTATAGACTCTGTTCTCTCTAATCTAGGTTTCAAATAATTCCTTCATGTGCCCCTTGTGTCTGCGTGGATAGTCCTCCGACAGTCCAAAAACATGTCGATAAGGCAGATTGACGAGACCCAATTGTCCATGACTGTCCGTGAATCGTGTAAATGCTGCGATACGTTTTAACATGACGTTAAAATGCTCAAGTAATAAATGAATAAATAATTCTTACGGCCCATCCAATGGTGGTGGAACATCAGTAATGTTGAGTTCTACTAGAAGAACCAAGGATTTAAAAATCGGACTGGAACCAGTTCACAATCTAGAGTTCATTTTGATTTTAAGACGCTATAGGAAAACACTGGGTGGATCACCGTGGAAACAAATGGCTTTTCCTGGTACTTCGGATTCAATGTCTGTTCAGGCTCTTCATGTTTTTTTTTTATATATTTTATTTAGCAAATGAATAAATACTGTGTACAGCTAGAGGGCAGCACTTTTGTCCCTCAAACTTGCCCAGGCGTTCTTTTTCCCACATTCTCGTTTCTGTTCTTCTGCTCAAAACGTCGGTCTTGAGTGAAAACATGAGAATGTAAAGCAGAATCGAGGGTGGGGACGTGCATCTGCTTACGATCTAGGGCATCTGGTGTGTGTGTGTGTGTGTGTGTGTGTGTGTGTGTGTGTGTGTGTGTGTGTGTGTGTGTGTGTGTGTGTGTGTGTGAAAACCTTGCGCCCGTCTGCCTCTGCTGTATGAAATATCTCAGGGATCGAATAGTGGGACTTTTTAAGCATAATTTAGCCTCTCGGTAAGCCTGATAACACGGAACATAACACATTAATTGCCCATATCGCACACTCTGTTATCACTGGCAATTTTCGGACGATTCAGAATGTCTTCGTGGAGTACCGCGGACATTCTCCAAATCCTTAAGGCATTGTTTGAATAATGGTGATGAATGAATTCCTTTACAATCATTGCCTTTACAAGCGTTTGATGAGATGCTAAAACCAAAGCAAGGATCTGTGATTATCTGCCCCGCAGGGCTACGGGATATCTGACGTGAGTGTGTTCTCGGAATGACCACAGCAGGTTATCTGGGGCTTGTTGAATATCACTGTTGTACAATATTTATGCCACATTCATGAGATATTCTGATAAAAAGGTTAGATTACCCACATGAGGATGGGCTAGGTACACACACACACACACACACACACGTATGTATGTAAGAGTGTCTACACACACAACCACCATCTCAACCCTTCTCACTATCTAATCTGTCTGATCTGCTTTGTCACTCTGTTCCTCTTGCCCACATTCAGCATCTCCTCCTTCATTCATTCATTCATTCATTCATTCATATAAAATGTTTTTGTTTGTTTGTTGTGTTTTGTTTTGTTTTACGTCAAAACACAGTCGAGCAGATTTTTAACATCGGGCCGTGAAACCTGAGCATCGTGTTGAACGGAACGCCACCAAAGATGTCGAACGAGACACAAAAACGTGAGTGTAAACGGTTCAGCGTGAAGAACATGAAACGGATCGTTCAGTCTGCGAGTCCACAGACGTCCATAGTCGTAAAAAATCATTTCTCATTTGGATCATCCGTTCAGTTCAATCAGTTACAGGCTTAAATCCAGAGATGAGACATAAAAAGTAATGTAATAATAAAAAATAAATAAATAAATAAACAAAAAGTCTACCTTACTTATTAATATTCTCTCAAGTATTTTTGTCCAAAGAATTGCAATTGTAAAAATGTTTGTAATTGTTCGAGAATTGTTCACAATTATCACAAAAGCTCACAATCTGGCAACACTGTACACGCTGCAGCACGTTTAGTCATCTAAAACTAAATAAATCTGGTTTCCAAACAAAACTTTGGATTTATGAGATGTTCTGTACTAATTGATACCCTTTTTACATGTTTCGAAGTCGTACCAGAACCCTTAGGTACTCTGAGGACCACTACCTCAGACCACAGCCCCGTTCTTCAAACGATTAGATGCTTGCACAGGGTACGAACACCACCACCAACCCCCCTCCTCCTCGCCTTCAGTGCACTACTGCAGGAGAGAAGCGCTCTTCTATCTGGTTGACCAATTCAGACCTCTCACCGGTGTAACATCTGAAACCGGAGACCACGAGTGTGATGTGGTGGTGAATCTGGGATCACGTATCACGTCCATCACACACAGACCTCTCGGTCACGCCCAAGTCGAGACCAGCACCAGTGTGACGAATCAGAACAAAAATCTGCAAAACTTCAGATCTAAAGATAAAAAGTCCAGCACGAAACGTGCACAATAGTTGGACATTCATTATTTATTTAGCAATCATTTATATAATGAGATAAAATATCACACTATGTTGAGACCTGGGGAATAGAATCGAGGTTGTCTGGTTTAACGGGAGGAAAGATAAATGAGACTTTTGGATTGGATGTTTGTTATGGCTGATGCAATCGTTTTTTTTTATTCTCACCGTAACTGATGGGATTATTTTAAGGCTGTGCCAAAACAAGGCGATGACACCCAGACAACATGGCTCAGGGTTCACTCCTGAATTCAGTCCTCGGCCCAACAGAACGGACCAAGACTTTTTGTTGTCATGAAATCGACAGACAACATGAAGATATTAAACCAAGGTGCCGGTGGTTCTACGTCTAATTTCATTCGTCTCCACTTCTTCGACTTTTATCTCCCACACGTTCTTTGCTCGGCATCTGGGTGGCATGCTTGAGCACACCATATCAAAACATAGGGGTGGAAAAGTAATAAATATTTGAGATTTCGAAGCGATAATAGTAACATATTTGTCTGATGAACTCGCCGCACAGCATTTTGAGACGTTTTCGCTCTCTTACTTTTCTTAGCTTTCTCTTACTCGCTCCTGCTTGTACAAAAGGAGACGTAACGGCTACTAGTGACGTAACTGGCCGCCGTAAGATGGTCCGATCCTGTGTTCTGACCCCTGCTTCGAAACATGTGTATTGTCAAATAAAGAAGTTACGTTCTATTCTATTCTTTTAAATTTCTGCTCGATCCATTCTTTTTTTTACCCATGCATGTTGCATGGGCACCTCTATCTGCACGTGAAGGTCCATGAACAGCATTGCAAACATTTTTTAAATAATCGAAATGTAAACATCACTGAACCAGATTACAAGCATGAAGTAGGTTATGGTTTTTGTTTTAACAAAGGATTTTATTTTAAACAATAAAACCGATTTGTTAAATAAAGTTCGAGCTAGAAATCGCACCCTGGTTAAAGGATTGCCAAAAATTGTGGCAGGTGTTAAAAGATTTGGATGAAGATGAGAACTCGTTCCATGAGTAATGGATGCTGAAATCTAGATCTTTCTGGATCTAGAAATCTTTCTCATGCCGGTCTAAAAGGCTGGTTACATTTTCTCGAAAAGGTCGACCTTTCTTACCCAAGGAATAAAAGAAATATGAAATGGATCAGGACAGAACTAAAGGGCCCAGCCTTTATTATTTTTGGTGAATTCAAATAGACTAGCTGACACACACACACACACACACACACACACAAAATCAAAGCCTTCATGGAATGTTTATTTGAAGATGAAGCTTTAATTCCAGGTGTTTGAGACACGCTTTTCCATAACAACCGTACAGTATTCACCAGCGTGGCGCTAACATTATTTAACTAAATCAAGATGTTTCTATTATTATGTGTGGACTTATTTTTCTTTCATTATTGGTCTGTTAGGAGTAAAAAAAAGAAATTCCAATGACCGTATGTTATAAATATGTATACTACACCCTTTGTTGGGTGGTGGGTGAGAGACAGATGTTACCATTGTTAATTATCTCCATGACTGTACGGTCTAGGCCTGACGTCCATGGGCTTTTTTTTTTTTGCATTCAGCATGCAATGACTGATGCACACTTGCTGCTCTTGCAAGCATCCGGTTGGTCCGCTGAGCATCTCTTTCGTGGCTCATCCTGGTCGTGTTTTGGCGCTGTGTCATTTAAAAAGCCGTGATGCTGTAATCGGGCTTGTTCCCACCTGACTAGTGTTGTGGTGATGGACGCGCTCTCTATGTGGGGCCTCTCTGATTGTGACGATGTTGTTATACTTGATTTTTACTCTGTAAGCCAGACCGAGAACGAGCTTCGCCCAGCTCTTATAATTCTTTAAGTATGAAGGATATTTATTTATTTACTTATACAGTAAGAGTACAAATGGACCGAAATTTAGTATGGTCAAAAAGAAAATATTGGACCCCTGAGCTGATTTACTGCGTAATAAATTGTAACCACCTGATCTCGGACTTGTTCTCAGCACCCCCTCGTGTATTTAGTATTTTTTAGTTGTTTGTTTTTTACCCATTTCCAGTCGTACCCGACCCTTGGGTGCATTGTAGAACGCTACCGACACCCCCAGGGTTTCTCGGCAGTGTGTGTGTGTGTGTGTGTGTGTGTGTGTGTGTGTGTGTGTGTGTGTGTTTCTTTTATAAAGTAAGTCTGCAGGTCAACAAATTGCTCTTTATTTGTCATTACACAAATACAGATGTACAGTACAACGAAAATGTTTCTCTTTGCATATCCCAACTTGTCTGGAAGTTGGGGGTCAGAGTGCATAGTCGGCCAATGTACGGCGCCCCCTGGAGCAGACGGGGGTTAAGGGTCTCGCTCAAGGACCCAGCAGTGGCCGTGTAGCAGAGCCTGGATTTGACCCCCCAACCTTTTGAATTCATAGCCCAATGCTCTACCCACTAGGTTACACTGTCCCTAGATGTGTAGAGAATGGGATATACTGTACAGTTACCCAGATTTTTATTTATCCTAGTGCATGTTTTAGGGTTGTTGAAGGAAACCGGAGTACCTGGAGTAAACCCATGGGGAACACATTTAAGGTTTGCACAGAAAGAGACTGTGGTACTGTGGGGCGACTAAGCCGACCATGTTCAGTACCGGTAGTAAGCTATTGATCAACAAATCCATTTAAAACTTAATTCTAAGCCGAGGATTTAGTTGGAAATGTGTTTTTGTTCTTGATTAGCACGTCACACTTCATTAAATGAACCAGATTGTACTACAAGTTTTCTCAGACCTACAGTTAAAGTCTCCGTGATCCTGGCACTCACTCAAATGCTCCCCGTGGTGCAGACATACACACATTTCTCCTCGACAGACTTGAGTAGCCGGCAAAGTAAACACCCAAGAGAATTAAAAAAAAAACGTTGCTTTTACCCGCGGATCCCTTTTGTGCTACACTTCCCACATGATAAGCTTGATTTAGGTGTCTCGTCCCTCATCGCTGGGCGACGACTTGATTTCGCTTCGGGTTGCTTCAACTAATTTGTCATGCTTTTTATGCCGCTGACAAATCGATTGACTGGTACGGCGATGGCTCGGCGTGCACATGCTCGGGCTTGAGCTGGATATGCGCTAAGCGGGAGAGCTGCCAAGCGTGGGGCCGAGAAGAGACCTGCTCGAAATGTGGACGTGTGAAAAATAGGTTTTCTGTAGAAAAACTCCAGTGGATGATTGAGCAAGAGCCAGATGTGTACAGTCGGGTGAACACTGTCAGATGTAAGTCATCAGAGGACCAACAATAGATGTCACACAGGTACAAGCAGTAACGCCCATGCACACATCATAGTAGTATAACAAATAATATTTCAAACATTTATATTTTAAGGATTTATTACAGACAATATTTGGTCATGTTGGGAAAATTAAGACCTAAACAAACATACTAAGATGCAGCAGATTGACCCACCCACCTACCTTCCTACCTACCTACCTACCCACCTACCTACCTACCCACCTACCTACCTACCTACCTACCCACCTACCTACCTTCCTACCTACCTACCTACCTACCTACCTACCTTCCTACCTACCTACCTACCTACCTACCTACCCACCTACCTACCTTCCTACCTACCTACCTACCTACCTACCTACCTACCTACCTACCTACCTACCTACCTACCTACCTA
>JAOTRQ010102603.1:0-10120 GCA_028565875.1 Hoplisoma paleatum | reverse complement strand
GACTAGTCGACCAATGGAATTTGGCCGACTAGTAATTTATTCGGTCGACCAACGAATAATCGATTAATTGCGGTCAGCCCTAGTGTGTTGTGTGGCACGGCTGATGACAACAGTGTCCACATAAATATGACTCACAATACTCTGCATCTGGGAATGTCACTTGGTCGCAAGTTAATCTGTACAATTGTTTTGAAATACAGTATAAAATACACTGAACAGTGGTCTATATGCCAGTGCCAAACGAAAAAAACAACAACTATCATATGATGCTGTGATTAAACTGCGTTTTTAAATGTAATCCAAGAGGGACAAAACATACGTCTGCAACTAAGAAGCTTCTGCATTATGTCTTAGGTTCTGATCCCACAACGATTTCCTGACAATTAACACTTAATAACATCTGTCACTGTGTGTCTTATATTGCCCTTCTCTCAAGGTGCCTCTGTATTTCCATTTGCATGTCGTTAAAAACTTACGTGTGTCTGCCAAACATCTTCAGTGCCACATTCATGTCTACAGTATTTCCAAACCGCATGTACTCTGGATCCTGGATGATCTGCAGCTTAAGTTTTCCCTCATTGTCAGTGCCGGCTGGTTTGTGATCTGCATCACAATAAACAATGCATACAGATCAATGCACGTTTAAGTTTACAGTCACCATATCCAAAACCTAGACGTGAAAAGACTCGCCTGCTTGCAGAAGCTTTTGAAACTGCTCTACAGCTTTGTCCACATTAACCTGGAGGAACTCCCAAAGCTTCAAATGAGGGAAAATAAATTCCCAAAGATGTTCTCTCAGGGTCTGCAAATAAATGATTTATAACGTTGTTATGTTCTTAATTGATTATATTATAGTGCTCACCAATCTGTAAGTTCTAATATACGATTGCCTATATGCTAGAAGATGCAATTGTTATTGGAGGTTTTTTATTGTCGAACCTAGGAACTAAATAACAAGAACTAAATAACAGTAAAAAGCAATACTTTACGGACTATTGGGAAAAAATATGGTATACCAAATAGTCCAGATTCATAATGAACATTTTCATAATATAAAACTTCTGCTGGTCAGCCTGACATTTTTACTCAAATACAGGTCAAAAACCAAAACTTTTCTGGAACTAGTGTGTGTAAGTATAAAATAAAATGCAACGCAAACTTGATCTTAATACACAAATATAGTCCAAGCTTACATCAAGGTGTCTGTCATTCCCGATCAGAGCTGGTAAACCTTGCTCAGAGTATTTTCCATCCGCAATGTCACAGCTAAAGTGCCAGAGAGCTCTGTCCAGCATCCAGGCTGGCCTCAGGTGTGGAGAGTTCACCAGGTTGTAGCCACACTCGGGATGCTCTTTCAGCCATTTACTGTTAACCGCTAAACAGAAACAAAACTGCCAACGTTGGTCTATGCAGAACAACATTAGGGCTGGAAAGTCTTCTGAATACATAATGATAAATGTTATTATTATAAACACTGCTGCATTAGAATTATGTTTATAACAGATGAAAGTTAATGTGCATTTATGCATGATGCATGCTTTGTTTTTAATTTATTTATGCACCTACGTTTCACTTTTCTTTCTTTCACACTTGATTTTGTGTGACATTTGATTTGATGATACAGAACTAGCACAGGACTGCATTTTCACTTTGTTGCCCGATAGTCCTTTGGTGCTCGTGCACTGTATGTTTTTAGATCAGTGTAAACTTTTCACAATGTTTAATCATTTTAGGCAATTTGATGAATACCTGTCAGTGTACCTTAAATCTGAATTGAGATCTTTAAACATGAGGATGCACAGGTATCAGCTTGCACATTGTGAGCATAGTTACCTTGATATATAAGTCCTATTTTGAGATAGAGAGAGATTCTTGAGATCTTTTGAGATCTCTAGAGTGGTTGAATTTCACAATATGGTTAAATGTTTGACCTATAGAGATTTACTGAATAATTTGTTTCCTGTAATGTTGCACGATGTTAGTTTGTTCTTATTGGGACTGTAACAACCAGATCAGAATCTGGGCTGATTATCAACAAGCTTGCAGTAAATTAAACATGCATTTGTTATTTTGTTGTGGCACAAGTTGCAAATACAATAAATAAATTATGTATTGTTGGTTAAGACTAGGCAAAGTATTCACATATGTGTTAATTTTGACTTGTTTACCACCAATTTTCTAGCCATCTTTATTTACCACAAACACCACTACTCATCTTAGCAACTTCTATGACTAATATGACTTTTTTTTGGTCACTGTATAAAAGTTCCTATTATGTGTCCCATGCATACAGACAGAACGTAATTCCATGCCATGTTCCAGAACACGTAGAGGACACAGTGAAACATGGTAATGGCAAAGATAATGCTGGACTCTACTTTTAGAGCTGGACTGTGTCAGGGAAATGTCAAAAGAACATACCATTGTAATACCTTTTCTTGCTGCCTTGCAAATATTTCGATGATATACACTCATGTCCATGTCAAAGTATTTCTCATAGAAATACAGTTTCCCACAATTCTTCCCTCTGTAAACTAACCTTCAGATGAATAGTGACAGATAGCTGCAGAAAACGGAGAATCTGTGCAATGAGAGCAACTGCAATTCCTTCTGTAACGTTCCTCGTTCTGAGGTATGTATAATGCATTATTAGCATTATTGGCATTAACCACTGAATGAACCAGCAAAATGGGTCATGAGCGAATAACATTACCAATTGATTTATGGAAAGAAGAAAAGCCAACCAAGTCCAGAATCCCGATTCTCTAATAAGTTACCGGTTGAGCCGTTGGAATCATTATCATAGACTTGCTGTCTAAAGGTACCTCAACTGAATGAGCTATTATAAGAAGACACATTTTCAATGTATTCGTACCTGTATGGTTGTACACAACATCTGTAATGCAAACCATGTTCCAATCTTTTCTGATCTTTTCTAATAGGTTCCCCACATCTTCCCAAGTGTATGTTTTTCCCGGAGGAGAGAAATCAGGGTTCAGTTCAAGCTGGTCAGCTAAGGAGTAACAGGAACGTGACTCGCCCAGTGTCTGCAGAGGCGTCAAGTGGATTGTGTTGTAGCCTGAAAAAAAACATACTTTCATTATTTCTTGAACTGGAGATGGTGTTAGATAAACTCTTGCTTAAACGCTTGCTTACACAAGCATAGCCAGAATTGCTTTGGTGTAGCATTAGTATGTCAGTAAATCTCTGGCTCAGGTTAGTCCATGACAGCCCAATGTAGTTCCTTTTCAAAAAGGAGGAAATGTGTTACTAGTTTAGAGAAATGCTTTTTAGTTAACACAAATATGCTTTTACCAACACAAGGAAATATAAGATTCTCATCGCTCATCATGTTAGGTGCTTTTTTCGTTTCTCACCAGTCTCCTTAGCCACTCGGAGTCGATCCAGCCATTCATCCAGTGGACCAAGACACTTGGCCAGATACGTCTGAGCAGTGATGCTGTTCAAAGGAAGAGGCTTCATCTCATGACTCACATGTAACACAGGGTCCACCACAAAGTATCCACCGCCTGACTTCTCTTCATTCCTGACATGAGAACAAAAGTGAAAATCATTGTCAAACCAAAACATTGTATGCCAAAACAGCATTAAGTTTACTAAGACCTACCCACAACCAAAGTAATACTGGTAAGATCCAGCAACCTCAAGGTCCAATTTGCAATACTTGTCAGAATCATCTTCTTTCCCAGTGAGGTTGATCCACTCCAGGGATCGAAAGTCATTGCTGATGAATTTTTCTCCTGGTGAAGGGTAGTTCGTGTAAACCCGGACATTTTTTCCTTGCAAAGTGGGTCCCAGACGGAACTGAAGCTCATAGCCTTAAGCACATTAACGACAAAAATACAGAAAATACAGTAAGACAGTTCCTAAACAAGGTTTTCCTAACTTAATGCGACTTTTTGAGGCCTTGCATAACCAGCCATCTATTTAATGCACTTTATGTATTAAGGATGACGTAGATTATATTTTGGATATAAACCAAAATAAATAAGCTGCCTATTTATTGTGCAAACTAACTCTGACATAACTATAGTAATTTAACCCCCACACAGATATGCCTAAGTAATGCAAAATGAGAGCCAGTGTTAGAGGCTTGTGTTGGATAACACAGACTACACTACAGGCTATACATTAATTAACCCAAAGCAAATCCAGAATTTTTTTCCCCAACAGATCTAAGCGTTATAACAACATTAAAAAAACAATTGAAAAAATAACACAACTAACTTGTAAACATTTTGCTCGCCATACCTTGTTCCAGGCGAAACAGTCTCTTCTCTGGTGTCTCCATGTCATTGAACGAGGGCTGGTCTCTGTGGTGTAGAGCATATCATTCTTTTTTTAGGATATGCCCTTTACACACAACTGTGTGTCACTGCAGTGCCAGAATAAAGTGGTGCATACATGAACAACATGCGAAGAGTGTATAGCGAGGCCTAAAGAGGGTCATATATCATATTTATTCTCAGACCCAACCATTAACTACAGTCTAAAGCCTACAAAGGTTCAAGTAATTAGAATAAATGGTAATCGACTATCCATTCGTCTGGAATATCAGCCGGACAGAATAAAAGCATCAAATGAGTATAAATAGTCCGACTATAATCTGGAATAACGTGCATAGCGTGCTTCATGCCCCGGGCCCCAGAAAGTCTGTCAACTGGCCTGTATATTAGGCTATAAAATTGAGTACAAAAAGGATCCATCGAAGGCTCACTTTGGATCAGATGGGTCGTGGTTGACTATTGTACACTTGTTCAAACATTAATCAATAATAATTCATTTCCGAATGCAAAATTTATACATAATCTGACGTTACTGCTTTTTGGATAATAATCCACAACAGTTAAAAGTTACATAACTATGTTTGAGCTCTAACACAGGATTGTACTGAATGAATTTTTGGCTTGCAACTTTTGTCTTGATAAAAGAGTCAGATAGTTGATCATTATATTAGTAATACACTGTAATAAGACGTGTGTGATGTAAACTTGTGTTCAGTAAAGTGAGCACTCAACACTCACTCTGTAAGAAGTATCATTAGAATTTCTTGTGAATTCTGTCAGCTATAATTCGTTAGGTGTTGCCACTGTGGATTGTGGGAGGCATTATTTATCCTCCTATTTACCTGGCCTTAAGGGCAGCACTACAATGCACTGATCTACATACCCTAGTGGCTAAAGTGTAACCCGACTGACCATTGCCAGCACTGATTTTCAAACTGTAATGTAACTCTCTGTATTGACTCTTGACATTGGAGTGCTAGTGGAGCTACACCATGGCAACTGGGTATGAATAAATTAAAAAGAGGAAGACACATATACAAGATATGTTCATTTTATTCACTTCTAGATTTATTCTCACTTTATTTATCTTTATATAATTACTCAAAAATCGACAGGATGCCCAGATAATGAGAGATACATCTTGCGGGCTTTTAAAACAATCAAACAAAGAAACAAAAAGAAATCCTTACAGCAGAAGACAATACTGATCTATGTTTTTACACATTTCTTTTTCTTATTTAGAATAAATATTAATCTTTACAAATGTATATTTGCAAACTGCAAAATACCAGTTTGGGTTTACTTGCAGCTAAATCGAATATTCGTATTTTAGGTGACTGTGGAGCTCCTGCTCTTGCTTTGGATGCTTGGAGTGCTTGAGTGCAGATTCACAAAAACGTCTGTACACGTTGACAGTATTTTATGACCGCAGTGCATGTTGGGTGCTCAACTACTGCAGTGTGTCGATATCCGATAAATACACACATGCCAGTTAGCACATCCAGCTGTTTTAAAGGCAGGAAAACATCTGTACATCGGAAGTGTGCAAGAATGCTTGTAGTGAACGTAAGAACAAATGAAATTAAAAACTGGATTATTTTACAGAGTTCAATATGTACAAAGAACTGGGTGCATTTAAGTATTCAGCAGGTGTTGACTGACCGGCCGGACTCTCTTACCGATGGGTAAATTACAGTAACTGCTAGATTGACAGTCCAAACCTAAAAGCCTCAATAAATAATCATATTACAACTGGGCTAAGGTAGACACATTTTATACATAAGCTTGCTGTTGAATTAACAGCACGATCTAAAAGCTAAAAAACACTTCTTATCTAGAGAATAAAGATTTGAATTTGCACCGACAAGGAAGTCAAAACCAATGAGGCAAAAAGTCCGTCCTGCCAGAATCGTCCGCATACACACTCGAGACATGCGATTCTGAAAAGTGTGCATGAAAGCATGGAAGACAAGATTCAGCTTTGCTTCCTTCTATAAAAATAGCTATAAGCAGTGAGAAAGCGAGAGAACGAAACAAAACATTTCAGATTATTATATCCATACAGAGTGGAATGTGTGCGTTTACTCGTGTCTCAGTAGTTTAGAGTTCAGAGAGGTTACATGCACATGAAACGCATTCATCCTCGAGTCTTCCAGTTACCCTCATCAGTTCATAATACATGGCAAAATAATTCAAACGCAAAATAAACTTTCATAGATCTAAAGTGACGAGAAATATCCTTCAGATTCTTCTTAGAGTGCAAACATTTTCAGCCAATACTTATTTGTTGTACAGGAACGGAATTATCCGCCAGGTACAGTTAGATCCCTTCACTCAGCAGGAAAAGCCACACGGGATTGGAACTACAATTCCCACAATGCACCAACTCACCAGCTGCTCTCATAATGATCAGCAACCATTAAGCTTGTGGAAATGTGTCCATTTCAGCCCCTCGCCTTCTGCTTCATTGTAATAAACACATAAAAGGAAATGAAAGACAGACAATATTATATTATAAACAATGTCATCACATGTGTCTTATGTCATGAACATTATGTAAACACACACACACACTCCCCATCGGGCCACACTGTGTCCCTCACATAGGTCAACATATTGTAGATATACTGAAGCTCTACTGAAAATCGAACAAAAATCAAACCAATCATTAACATTAACGCGAAATATCTGATGTGTTTGTGTCTGGGTTCTTTTGTGTGCATGTAGAGGGAGTCAAATATTGCGTGGAATCTGGATCTGGCTATAGAGCCCCTCAGTCTCACAACACAGGGAGGTCACAGGACCATACAAATATGCTTATTCTTGAACATGGACACACACACACACACACCAATGTGCATACAACTCTTAATCATCTACTAAAAAGTGCTTAAATGAAACTGTTAACGGTGCCAAAAAGAAACGAGTACAAGCAGCGATCCGAAAACGTCGTCGCTTTGAACCTTATTTGACCTCAAGTATGGAAGGATTGGACTCCATGATGGCAACAATGATGCGATCGATGTAGTCCTGGAGACGAAAGTTTATCTCTTCTTGCTTCTGGATGGCCTCCATTAACTACGGACATAAACACACAGAGTAACCTGATTAGAAATAATCCATTCGTAAATCAAGCTAGAAAAGAAATTGAAAAGAAGGTACATATATATATATATATATAACAATGTTATTAAAAAGATACATATACAAATAATAATAATAAAAGTAGGCACAAAAACTTTGTAGACATGACAAGTAATAACATTTAATTTCAAGCTCCTTCTTTACAATAAAGTTTGTGGTAAGGCAGTCGTCTAATATGGGAACCAATTTCAATTTGAGTCTTTGCTCCACTCCCAGTCAGGCCAACTGGCCGTCTCTGAAGGAGAACAGTATGTCAGCCGGGGCAAGAATTGTTAAATTGTGCTTTATTCTTCGGCCACTTGTCAAGACATTTGACCTTTAAAACAAAAACGTGTAAATGTAAAATGTATCTATTCCGTGTACTTGGGACACAAAAGTACCTCTGAACGGGAAACATTGTTGATTTCTGCAGCAAGTGACTCGGACAGGGACTCAGTGAAGAGACTTTTTGCCCCCTGAATGCTGAGGTTGATGATCTGTCCATTCAGCTCATCGTTTTGTTCTTTCAGACTGCGATTATCCTGAGGAGAAGAAGTAAAAAAGTAATCAGAATGTATCTTTATGCCGAGAGATTGAGAAGTTTGCCCACATATGTAAATTAATTGTACACATCTTTGACTTTAGGGAGTCAGGAACTTAATTTTAGCCTAAATACATGCTTTGAAATGTATTAATTTAAATGTAATAAAGTAGATTATAGAGTATGCTTGCTAACGTATAATGTAAAATTGATATAAAATAAATATCTATTTAATTTATGTAATGAGGGATATAACAATACACTCTATCCACAGTGTGATACAATTCATGGTTATGGGTTCACAACAGGATATTTTCCCCAAATAACTTGTGACAAGTGCTGTCATTTCTTTAAAATAAAGTATCTCTTATTATGTTTTATTAAGCTAAACAATGAATGTCTTTATTTCTGAGGTAGTTGTGAACTATAATAAAATTCTGAATGTTTCTTTATGATAAGTGTTTAAACAAAAATAAAGCAACAGCGCCATCTGGTGTTTAAAGTGAATATCGCTTCGATACATCTTAAATAAAGCAGAAATTCACGATAAGTGAATCGATTCTCATCATCGTTATATCATCGTTACTTCCATGTTTAAAACACAATAAATAAGAGAAACCCAGAACAAACATAGATGTTCTGTGTTCTATAATAAAATGATGTTCTGTAATTAGGTCTGTAAAAAGGTCCTATAAGAGTCCTAAACGTGTTAACAGACTACAGAAACTTTGACCCATTTACTCCATAGTGCACTAGGTAGGGGGAAGCTATTTTGTTTAAGTGTGTGTACATCACATACTTGTGTACATCAATTCACACTAGAGTCGGACATGGATACCCATAATGCACTGTGCTGTTTGTAATTATTCTACAAAAATCTTTATTGTAAGCATCAATGTAGAATTAAGAATTTATTAGGGAATTGATGTTGCTAATCGTTACGGTTTACTCTTAATTTATGCGATATGTCGTATTGAGCAAAGCTACACAAAGTCGTGTCGAAAATCGTTCACTAGTGAACCATTTTGAACCCAGACATGGTGTTTGTGTGTACCTGTTTAAGTCTGCGGATTTCCTGCTCCAGCTCGTTCTCTCTCATGTGTGTGTTGTACTCCTGCAAACCAGCGGCAGGTGAACGTCCATGCCGAGCCTCCATGTCTAACTTGAACAACTGCAACAGCTCCAGCTGCTTTCTTAGGTCCTCTATCAACTAAACAGACGTCATTTGGTTGTCAATCCATCTCCAAGATTCCGATCATATCTGTGTAGACACCAGGAGTACCCGTCCGAAGTCACACAATCTTAAATTTCCCACCTACCTCTTGTGTGTTCTCTTTCTCTTTTTGGTTGGTGTGGCGCTCATGGCTCAGCTTGTCGGCCATCTTCCTGCGAGAGTCGGTCTCTTTATTTAGCCTGTCAGTTGTGTCATCCATCTCATCCAGAAGTTTCCTCTTCTCCTACGGTAAGTGGTTTCACAAATGATTTAGAAAATGTACGTTCATGGATGGGACCAGAGCTTATTCCAAAAACGTGTCAGCTTATTCTAAAGAAGTGTCAGAACTGACCATGTAATAGGTTTAGACTATAATAGCAACAGTAACGTAGCTAAATAATATTGCTTAACACGAATAGTTAAATCATCGTGTGACCCACCAAAAGCACATTTTATAATCAGCACTCTAATTTGGGGATTGAATAATTACCAAATTACAGGGATAATCATTCGTTCACTTTCCCGAAAGAACAACGCTCAGTCAATATACAAAGTACATTTTGGAATAGTTTGTTGTCGTAAAGTGCTACCAGGTTTGGCTGGAATGCTATCAATTTTACCTCTTCAAGTCGTTCGATGTTGGCTTTCAGACATGGCACGCATGATCGTAGTTCACTGTTCTCCTCATCTAACTGCTGAAGCCTGCATACCAACACAACACACAAAAAGGTTAATAATCATTTTTAATAAATAAAAAACAAACCCATGCCCATACACGATATACTTTGATTACCGTATTGGCCCGAGTATAAGCCGCACCCGAATCTAAGACGCACCCTTAATTTTGAGAGGGATTCATAAAAAAATATAAAAATTGAGAGAATAAAACTTGATCTAGTATTTTATTCTCTTTGGACTGGTGTGGTGGATACTGGG